>JAUYWI010099183.1:0-11664 GCA_034780595.1 Parotoplana pacifica | reverse complement strand
ACCTGAGGGCGATCGGCCGCATTCCAGCGGCAGACAACAATGCGCAAGCTCTCGGGTGAACCCAACAACAACAACAAATTCAGTCAAGGAAACATTGGTTCAAGGCAATCGTAATAACCAATAGTGACAACAAAGGGACCAGCCAACCATTTGATAGTAACAATGGTGACAATGAAGGACCACAACTGGGTGGCCATTCCATATGATGAAGAATGGTACCTAGGCGGTGAAGAGTAAATTGTGGCTTTAAAAGAACAATGTCAATTGCCTTCATAGTGATGGTAAATTATTCAAGTTGCGACATTCTAGGGACAGTGTGGGTACAGTATTGAAAAACATTATTGTTCATCTATTTGCTACCTTACTCAGTCGGAATCATGGATGAATTAATGTTGAAAAAAATGAATGTTTGGACTTTTGGTAGTTAGTTCTAGATTTTAATCAATTTTCAAGTGTGTCCGGAAAAAACTGTAAGTGAAAATATAATGCAAATTTTTAATGTTTATGCACTAACTAATTGCTTATTGCTAATTCTTAATCTTTGATGTCTAGGTTTAGGTCTTAAATCAATATTTTAAAGAGCTGTGTATGGTCATAGATCTATATTTGTACATGCACATAGTTATTGTAATAAATACATTTTTGGTTATCCGAAACAATAAATTTTAAATAGATTTATCCAATTATGAGCTCCAATATCATTTTCATTATTAACCAATTTATAGTAAACGTCCCAATTTGCAATGAATACAACGTGCACGTGTAACTAAAAATTTAACATTTTTTAATTATGAGTTTATCATGTCTTTTGTTGCTAAGAATAAATGAAATAGTGATTTATGGCAATTTGAACCAATTTTATTGTCATTTTCGATTTAGTGCAATTTGACTTTTACTTGATTAATTCATATTGATCAATTTTAAATGTTTACCATTCAAAAATGTATATTCTTCAAAAATTTAGACAATTATGAAGTCGATGTAATGCATTATTGTAGCTATCCAATTACTGTAAAATGGCCCAATAAAGCATTATATAGCCCCGTGCAAAAATGTAGGCGCACGCTTAGATTTCCATATTTTATAATGTTATTTTAAACAGACAATGTGAAAAAAGTATACGTCCAACAAAGTTACAAATTTTACACAACTATCCAATGACCTACTTGAAGGTTGTGTGAAAATTTAACTTTGTTGGTCATAATATTTTCTCATAGTGACAGTTTAAAATAACATTATTAAATGTGAAAATCTAAGGGTGCGGCGACACTTTTGCACGGGGCTGTAAATGTCCCAATCCGTAATGAATGCAACATTGTATAATACAGCATTATAAATATAACGAAAAGTTTACTGTTTCTGATTAAGAATTCATTTAAGGCACCTAACCCTTAAATGAATTAAATAATAGAATTTATGCTAATACATATTGTTAATATTACCGGTGTAATAAACATCATTCAATATTTCATTACTTCTGTAAGTCAAACTAATCAAATACTAATACAAGATGTTTATATAAAATTAAAATATTTGCTAATTATACAATTACAAATATGCAAATATTCTTTAAATTGATGGAAATGTTTTCACAATTGGTAATGAATGCAACACAAAGTTTTGTACTTTTATGAAAGAATAAATAACCGTTTGATTTATAAATCAGCATTTTTGTATCCGTCAGCAATTTGTATCTGTCAACTCAGAATATTGGATCTTTCCTTGATATAAAAATACTTTTTAGGATTATACGACATTTTTATGTACATGTCACAATGAGGTTCAAAATAGAGAAAACTTTCGGCTGATTATATTAGTATTCTTACTAGCATCTCAAAAATAATATATTTTGCTCATATGTTTTATTCAAGAAAAACTGAGGGTTTCCTATGTTGTCCGAAAATATGTAATGAATGCAACTGACCTGTTGCAAATCATTTTATGACAATATATGTAGTATTAGATACGACATTAAAAAATGGAATGACTTTTAATAAGTATACAACAAGAAACTGAATATATGTAAAACATTATTTAAATTTTGATCTATGAGCTTGAAAGATAAACGCTTTTGTGCCCGCTTTTAGAAAAAGACCCGTTCAATTCCACAGAAAAAAGTTATTATTTAATAACCATAGCCCATAAATTTAAACTGGCAGCTACAATTTTAATTACAGAACAAATAGTCGTATAAGAATAAAAATTAGAAATTACATGTCTGTCTGTCTGAATACAATGTAGTCCTTCTAAAACCAAACATAATTCACATTATAAGTATCCGTAAAAAATCAACAATACCGATATAATAAATAATTAAGACGTCTATATAATATACTAAAAATCATAACATTTACTGTCATCTACACAGCACTGTTAAATTCATCCTAATTTTAATATGATTGATGTGTATCAGAACCACGTTATACAGAGATAGCCTTCATCAGAACAAATTCTGTCTGACAGGAGTTGTATTTATTGACATAATACGTATAATTTATTCCAAAATTGCTATTTATCTATCTATATGAAACAAATGGATAATATACACAAATTATATCTTCGGTTTATGATCAAGATTGACCAAGCATAAGAAGAAAATAGATCGTTAGCGGGCATATATTAAAAATACATAGCAATCTTATCCACCTCACCCGCCTTTGATAAAATGAACTAAACAATATTCAGGGGAGAAGGGAAAAATTATATTCATTTATTCCAAAAAGACTAAAAATGATGTAAAATGTAATAATAAACTATTTTAAACCATTTTAAGCTCTTTACTTATGATAAAAGAATTTTGAAAGATTTTTACGGCCCTGTCCTGGTATGGAGGACCTTATAGACCAGCAACCAAAAATTTGAAGCATCTAATCTTCTAATAAGGTCCTCCTAATTCTAAATCTCAAATTTGAGCATAATAAGGTTATTTCGCCCAAAAATCAATAATCAACAATTTTGTCAAAAAATCTATGGATTTGTGTATGGATCCACACACCAAATGTGACGTTAATCGGCCCTCTATAACATCAACAGCCTTAGTTCGCGCCCAAATCGATTTTTCTTAAAAAATACATCCATGGTCAGTATGATATTCTAGCGGGGTGTACCCCCCCCCCCCTATTATCAACCGCATACAATGAAGTAGGGTTATCATCCAAAGGTTAACAAATTCAAGTAAGTTTTAAAATTATTGAAAAAAGTCACTCTTTTACTTTAAATTACTTTTTAAAACTGACTCGTCTAGAAAAGTCAACTGAAAAAATGATAGGTCACAAATAGACATAATTGTGATGTCAAACAGACACATTGTGCCAGAACACTGTGGCAAGAGTGGGAGGCATTAAAATTACCAAATCATTTTTTTGTTTAAAATGCTTTCGTTTCCTACTACTTGCACACTTATTATTAGCTTGTTTCATTTTTGTGAAAAACATTATATTAAAAACAAAAATGTTTTCAAAAAGCTAATATGTACAAAAGTAGCAAACAATGGTAGGTACAATAATTAATTTAGGTTATTTAGAGAACTATTGTGTTATAATTATGCACATATTAATTCACTGTCTGTGATATTTAAGAATTCTATTAAAACATCGAAGTTTCAGTTTGGAAAAAATACTTAGCATACATCATTATGTAAATATAGGTGAAAAAGAATTTTGACAATTCTTTGTTGTAAAAGAAAATGAATTTTCAATTTCAAATTTTCGTTAGACAGAAAAAGAATCTGAATGCGTGAAATTGAAAAACGAGTGTTCATTAAAAAAATATTCAAAGAAATGTCTATAAAAGAACCACATACAACAGACCGAATCTATACCGCTTTCCATCATATCACTTTCGCCTACTTCCTTCTCGTACATGTTTTTTATCACAATCAAATTAGTCTGTACGCTCGTTTTTCAATTTCACGCTTTCGGTTTCTCTTTGTTCCTCTTCTCTATCAGTTCATATCACCACAAAAATCTGTCAAATATATTTCCTTATGAAAAGTTCTTACATTTTGATAACAAACATTAAACTGAGATGCTTAGCAATTTAATCAAAGAGTTCTAGATACCAGGTGGTAAAACGGATTTAATGCAAACCAAATTTCATGAAATTATCATTAATGTTATAAAGTTGAATTACAAATTAGTTTTTAGTTTTATTATTTTTATAAGTTTGATGTCTTTTCTTATAAGAGCAATAGCTAAATTGATTTTCAACTTAGTTATTTCTATCAGTCAAATTATATTCAGTCAATTTCTGTTTTTAACTTCCACCAATGCCAGTAGTTTATAAAATTAAATGATTTGGGGACTTACTAAATCCCATTTTTTAAAACAAAATCTCGCTTCATATACGGATAGATAAACAGGTACCTTGAACTCCTACTGCTATTCAAGTCAACATCACAAACCTTTACCAATTATATGTAATTAACTGAGCAAAACATCACCAAAGGGAGGACGGTCTCATTGAACCAAGTAGGTTATATGTTGGTTTTGTCATTTCACGCAGCAAAAGATCAATAATATTTGATGCGGCACAACGTTTTCATACAGTGAAAGACAGCAGCAATGTTTATTTAGATTGATTGTCTGTACTTGTATAGTGCTCATTCAGATAGCGTTTGGTGATCACAATCTGAATGGATTAAATATTATTTCTCAACATTTCGTTGGGACAATATCTAGAAATAGGTAAAGATTGAATAAAATTAATTAGAATACTAATTATGTATACATATAAATAAACGAAGAAAAAACTTTCCGAAAATGAATTAATTTAATTCCATCCAACACAAATGGAATGTTAAAAAACATTACGCATAAAAATTAAAATTCAGTTAGTGCTACTAAACCATAGATAAAGTATAGTAAATCTATATCAAGTCAAATCAATGTCTTCCTATATCAAGTCAAATCTATGCCTTCCTATATCAAGTCAAATCCATGCCTTCCTCTATCAAGTCAAATCCATGCCTTCCTCTATCAAGTCAAATCTATGCCTTCCTATATCAAGTATAATCCATGCCTTCCTCTATCAAGTCAAATCAATGCCTTCCTCTATCAAGTCAAATCAATGCCTTCCTCTATCAAGTCAAATCTATGCCTTCCTCTATCAAGTCAAATCAATGCCTTCCTCTATCAAGTCAAATCAATGCCTTCATATATCAAGTCAAATCCATTCCTTCCTATATCAAGTAAAATCAATGCCTTAATATATCAAGTAAAATCTATGCCTTCCTATCAAGTCAAATCAATGCTTTCCTATATCAAGTCAAATCTATGCCTTCCCCTATCAAGTCAAATCTATGCCTTCCTCTATCAAGTCAAATCCATGCCTTCCTCTATCAAGTCAAATCAATGCCTTCCTATATCAAGTCAAATCAATGCCTTCCTATATCAAGTCAAATCCATGCCTTCCTCTATCCAGTCAAATCCACGCCTTCCTATATCAAGTCAAATCAATGCCTTCCTATATCAAGTCAAATCAATGCCTTCCTATATCAAGTCAAATCAATGCCTTCCTATATCAAGTCAAATCCACGCCTTCCTATATCCAGTCAAATCTATGCCTTCCTCTATCAAGTCAAATCTATGCTTTCCTCTATCAAGTCAAATCTATGTAGAATAAATTTTTACTGCAGAAAACATAAAAATAAGAATTATTATCAGTCAAGTCAAATTAACAATTTTCCAAATAAAATTAGATTTCCTCAAATATCAGCTTATCAGTTGCAGATAAGGATTTAGAGAAAAAACTTGTTAATTTCACTATTTTAACCTTGTAGGTAGGTTCCTGTTCTTTCCTAGCTATACTTCAAACTAAATATCCAGTTATCGCCTGTCTCTTTACTCTATAATAACATGAACAAAAATACTAACCCTAGTTACAGTTCCACCAGCAATTGTTTGTCCACCAGCTCTTAAAGTAAATTTGCCTAATGACTTGAAATCAGAATAAAGTTCAATACAAATCACCCGCTCTAAATTCAAAATAACTTCGGCTGAACCATTCCTGTGCAGACACCTAAAAGCAAAATGGAATAGGCGACGTGCACTTAGGAGACACACTGCTATTAAAATAACTATTTACAACCTATCTTAATATCATATTAAGTAAGTGGGTATAATTTGAATTTAATTTAAATTTAAATTGGTTTGAAGAACTTTCCAAAAGACTGAAAAGCATTCACCCTACTCTTACAGTCAAAACTAAAATAGATTTTGTTCAATACACCCAATCTTCTTTAAAGTAATTAGAATTCAGATTTAAAAAGACATCTTAGGTATGTATACTCACTCACTTAGCAATTATAAATTAAACTGGGTAATTCTGAATGATAAACATCAGGATAGAGTAGGTTTTCGAAAAAATGACTTAGTATTAGTGCTTAACGATGATAAAAATCGACAATTTCCCTTTCTTCTTCTGGCTTTTCCCACATTTAGATGGGGTCGCCGGTGCGGATCCGTTTCCTCCACTTTTTGTGATCCATTGCATCCTCCTTTCGGACTACCACATTGTCCCTATCTTCACGGATGCAGTCTTCCCATTTTG
The DNA here is from genome assembly GCA_034780595.1 of Parotoplana pacifica. Taxonomy (NCBI): domain Eukaryota; kingdom Metazoa; phylum Platyhelminthes; order Proseriata; family Otoplanidae; genus Parotoplana; species Parotoplana pacifica. The sequence continues at coordinate 5,115 of JAUYWI010099183.1, read as the reverse complement.
GGTTCTTCCACGATTCCTCTTCTCCACCTTCATCTTTTAGACTCTTCTACCCACATAGTCTACCCATCTACTCACCACATGTTCTAATCACCGGAGCCTCATCTTCCTTAGTTTTCTTTTCAATCTCCAATAGTCAACCTCTCCATCGCCTTCTCACTTTGTTAAATCTCATCAGTCCTAAAGATCACCTTAGCATTTATTCATCTCTGCCACCTGCATCTTTTCTTCCTACTCTTTTGTAGTAGTCAGTCTCCAGCTCATACAGCATTGCTGGTCTCACCATTATCTTATATATTTTACCTTTCACCTTGTCAAGTCTGGTATAATCACATATAACACCAGTTATCCTTTCTATGCACCCCATACAGCTTGTATCCGTTTCATCAACTCTTTCTCAGATCTACCATCCGCCTGAACTGTTGAACTCCTCTACCTGATTAAACTTTTCTCTATGAATTTTAACCTCTTCAACCTTAACTGACAATCTCAAATATCCCGTTTTCTGCATGCTAACTCGCATTCCTCCGTCCTCCATTGCTGCTCTACACATTTCTATTCTATGTTCTACCTCTGATCCATGGCTCCTATCCTATAACAACATTATCCGCGAACAGCATATACCATGGTGCTTCTATCTAGATCTAGACTTTATTTGTCAGACAGTCTAATACCAAGTCAAAATGAAATGGACTCAGGGCAGATCATTGATGAAGTCCCATAGTCACCTCAAAGTCTTCGACTCACCGGCAGCACGCCTCACCTTTGTTGTACCCCCTTTGTACATGTCTTGGATGAGTCTGATGTACTTCTCCTCTACTCCCTTCAGCCTCAAATAGTTCCACATTCTTTTATTGGCACTCGGTCATATGCCTTTTTCAAATCAATAAAGATAAACTACTTGTCTTTCTGTTCTTCCCTGTACTTCTCCATCACCTGCCGCAGCGCAAAATTAGCATCTATCCCACATTTGTTTTGGCAAGGAATTATACGACCAGATGCCCCTCCTGCCGTCAACACTCACCATTTATCCGGCTTGGGACCGGCTACTTTCTAGGACGGTGAAGCTTCCATAGCCAGCCTACATCTTTTTGGATAGTTAGTAGGAAGTCCAATAGTTGGACTTCTAAACCTGAGAAAAAAGCGATTATCTAAATTTTATTTCTAACATGGACTACTTAAAGCTGTCCATGATTTCTAAGTAAGTTCTGAATAGGTTCCTACTTTCAATCTCTCTCCCTACAACATTTAAATTCCTAAATTAATCGAAACAATATAGAAAACTTACCTCGGATTCTTTTTACTTTGACTTTGTTTGCCATCCTTATAATTAAAAGAGATTAGCCGTCCAAATGTAGCCGTGATATTAAGAGACTGATAATGAAAAAGCACCTGAAACATAATAAAATCACTTATATAAAATACTCAAAATAAATGTTTTAGTACATATGGCCCTGGAAATAATGTTGAAATAATTTATCTAGGTCTACGGCAAGCCTTGTTAAAATATTATAGAATTTCTAACAAAAGGCCAATTTTTCAAAATTTATAATTCGAACAATTCAAAACTTAGCCAAAATTAGACAATGGATTGGACTTTTTCCCTGTTAACTGCAAATTTCATGAAATCGGTTGAGTAGTAAGCCTTCGATGTGTGGCATCTATCTTTGTTTCTCTTGAAGTGGTCATTGGGATTGATTTGAGACCGTATACCAAAATTGATTCCATTATTGCGCAGAATAGTCGAGGTTTGGTTTTGTCGGAGGATGATGAAGTGAAAAATGCGGAAAAGAAACTACGCGGCACTCCAGGTTTGTCTCCTCCGATCAGCAAAATGAATGTTGAGATTTCATGACATTATTCCCGAGGTATTTCAAGTCGTCGTAGACAGAAATGATTTCTCCCGTCGGAAGAGTTAGTGCAGGAGCGGTATCTGTCCCAATGTGAAGAACTTCTGTTTTTCTCGCGTTTATCTCTAAGCCAACGCGCCTGCTTTCGTGATAGAGGCGTGTAATAATACGTTGAGCTGCGGATGGATCGTGAAGAAGAAGTCCGATGTCGTCAGCATAAATTAGGGTGGCAAGAAAATGGCTGGATATCTAGAGCTTTGTTTACTCTGTATACGATAAGCGTCCTCGTCTAAGAGTGTGACAAAGAACGTAATCTAGCACAACAATAAAAAGAAAAGGAGCTAAAGTGTCAACCTGCTGGACGCCAGAAGTCGTGATGAATTGCTCAGGTAGGCCGTGAGATATTTGAATCGAGGCAGATGTGTCATGATAGAAGAGGTCCATAATTGCAGAGATTAAAACTTGAAACACTCCATAGAAACCTAAGATGGTAGAGATAGAAGTTCTCAAGACTAAATCAAAGGCTTTCTTGAAGTCTACAAACACAATAGAGGTGGAACACTGTCGAGCACGGCAAAAATCGATGATTGAGCGGAGAGCAACAATTTGTTCTGTAGATAATCGTTCAGAGTGGAAGCCACAAAGTTAGCCATATTTCTAAAATTGTTTCTTAATGCGGCAGGATGACATCAGGAGAATAAAACACTATTTTGACGTTTATATGAAAGAATACAAAACTTTGGTAACTAGGTGTCAAATTTTATGCACATCGATTGGTGCATTTTCGAGCAACGGTACTATTGCCCAACCTCCTCACCGGAAGTCTACGGAAGGGTTAGTTAATTATTATTTCGATAATGTTAGTTATGAGCATTATACTTTTTTAATGTACAAAAAATGTGATACAGTTGTTGGATACACTTCGTGCACATTATGAAACATTCAGATTTATGATCAGATTATGTTATTTCTACAACATTCTATATCTATTTGAACAATTTAAGTATTCCTTTATTACTAAAAGTAGGATAATAAATATCTACTAAAATTACATTTTTTTAAAAACGTTGTAGCTATTCAAAGTTTCATTAATTATCGTTCCTTAAATTCTAAAAATTATTTTGTGCTGAATTAATTTTCCATAAAATGATATGATGAAATCTTCATTTGAAAAATAGGTAACAAATTATTTTTACAAATAAATAACTAACACCCTGCACTAATAAAAGATATTATTTAGGTAAAATAATCCAAGGTAAGCTGATTTTTTCATAATACAAAGTAAAAAGAAAGCTCTCAAAATTAAATGTATGGAGTTTCTTACTTCTAACATGATAAATAACCAACAAAGCGCCAAAAACTATAGTTTTGGACAAAGAAATTAATTATTTAATTACACCAATAATGGGCAATAACATTTTATAAAAATTAGTTTCTGTCCTTTGATATGGTAATAAGTAATATGTTAACAGTGTAAAAAAATAAATTATAGCTTAAAAATGAATGTTGTCATGGGATTTTATAACTGACCACAAATGTTGGGAAGCAATTCTGCTAAATAATTAACCTGATGTATTAAAAATGCACTATCATATCACATATAAAAATGTACTTCATTAACTGCACAGAACTATTTTAGTGATCACACATAGAATTAAAACAAGCGGGAAAGCAACCTTCTTTGTCCATTAGCGCCACTTATCAGGTGGGTCGGAGGTGGGTTGTCTAGTACCACGACCGTGTCTAGAACCGGGTACCTCCAGATCCGTAGTCCAGTGCGCTACCAACTCGTGTACCGGCTGCTCAAAAAGCATCCTATACTTACTTAATCGACCGATATGATAAGAAACGTTTTCCCAAATACCAGATTTTCCTAATTACAACCATTCAGACAGTCCAAGTTCTTAGAATTTACTCCAGATACCATGAAATCAATCCAAGAAAGAAAATTTAAATGTTATATTGTATTTTTGGTGCCAATGACACTATGTCATCTTATAAATATGTAGATCTGATAAACTCTATAATACATTCGTTTTCTTTCTTTGCCACTCAAAGACAGGGAGGGTACTGGTTATATAAAATCTTTAATATAAAAAATCAACTTTACAATCTCCCTAAGTTTAAAATCTCATAAAAATTGTGAAAGTTACTAGGATTGATTCTTTATTTCCATGTAATCAAAAAAGTTGCTACACACATACCTGAAAACCTTTAGTGATGGGTATAGTGACATTAAACAGAAGAATGTTGGCTTCTATTCGGTTTGTTAAAGGAATGGGATGTGCTGGATCACACAACATACTCCCTTGACTGATAACTGTGGAAATATCAACTCCGGACAGCTGAAGACTCACGTAGTCTCCAGAAAAAGCAAATGCTAAACCGACATCATCACCACCTGAACAAAATAAAAGTTCGTTTAATTAAATAGGCAATGATTGAGGTACTATTTAAATATCGTTTAATTCAAACCTTGGTTTAAAAAAATCAATCGATGCCCACCTAAAAAATCGATTGAGCTAAAATTTGGTACATTATGGAAAGATTCTTTTTTTAAATAAAACAAGTGGAGGTCAGGTTGAACCAGAGATCAATGGCGTCATAAGACCCAAAAAATAAAGATCTGGTATGGTAAAATTTAGTCACAAAACTTTTCCGTGAGTCTTTTCATCACCGATGTTTAGATGTGCAGCCCTGCTCGTTATATCTTTAAAACCTATCCACATATCTGAATCGGATAAAAATGTTGTAAAATTGTCAACTGGTTTAAATAATTAAAGAAGAAAATATCCAAAACGCTACATTTTTAGGGTGTAACGCTTTCAATGACCTGTAGGTTAGTCTATTTCTCCTGGGAAAAAAACAAAACATAACGTTTTGTGGAAAATGTTTGGTTATAGACAAAAAAACAAATTTATGTAGAACAATGAGGTATCTACTAAATATTTTATCAACATTTGTCCTCAGAATCGATTTTTTAAAAGATACATTTTACCCCTTTTAATTTTTAAAAGGGCCGCCGTCACATGACATTGATGAGTCAAAAGTATAAATAAATAGAGAATTTACAGATATAATACTATGCATCTATGGCTTTAAATGTTGATATAATTAGAAACATGTATTACTAATAGTAGTGGGAAATAAATACAGAAAACATTTTTAGGTAGAATCGACTTCATGTTTGTTTGTTTGTTTGTTTGTTTGTTTCGATGCCACTCGGCCGCTAGGCCATATGGGTGACCTTGCGGTCCACAGCCCTCCT
>JAUYWI010099172.1:0-11664 GCA_034780595.1 Parotoplana pacifica | reverse complement strand
GTCTGCAGAAATCTACGAATTGTTGTCCTCTTGTGTTTCTCGTTCCCAATCCGAAGTTTCCTACTTCTTTATCGTCATTTCCTTCTCCAACAATTGCATTCCAATCTCCCATAAGTACAAGATTATCATTTCCCTTTGTTTCTAGAATAAGTTCTTCAGTAATACTTGTCCGAGATATTTGAAATTTTCAACTTGTTCAAGGATGTTTCCATTAACTTTGATGTTAATCTTTGGGCCTCTTTCTCTTGCTATCGGCATTGTTTTCGTCTTTCTTGCATTCATTTTCAAGCCTTTGTTCTCACTGTTTTCTTCAGCTCTTCTTCTGTTTCTGCAAGGAGGCCTGTGTCATCTGCGATTTCGCAGATTATTGATATTGATTCCTCCCATTTTACATCCTGGTAATGGTCACTATCATTGAATATTTCTTCAGTGTAGAGGTTAAATAGGGCTAGAGAAATTATGCAACCTTGTCTCACGAAATTGTATAGTTTCAATATAATAGGCACATGCAATAAGTTCTCTAAGTTTACATTACAAACAAGACATATCACTCAGTTTGTAGGCCCAGTTCATTTTGTTTGATTGTCTTATTGACATCACCCTGATTTTTCTTCATTTCATGAGTCTGTGAATTCAAAGCATGTGCCTCTTTGAACAAAATGATTGAATTCAAGTTGGCTGCTTGCTCAGATAAGGAGAAGGCTCGATCTTGTAGGTACTGTATGTTTTGGAACCAATATCGAAATTTCGATCTACTCTCATAAATATGATTGAAAAAACAATAACAGTTTTATAAAACACTCAAAATATTCTAATATTTTTATGAAAAAAGATTGCAGAATCGAAATTTAAAATAAGCAACTGAATTTGTGGTATAGTCCTTAATATACCATTCTTGAAATAAAAAGAATCTGAAAATAAATAAACACCATAAATGAATTTTTAATAGGCAGTAACAGAGTGACCATTCTATAACATAGTATAGGTTAAATGTAAAATAATTTAAAAAAACGTGACATCTTCATGCATAGCATGTCTTTTACTTACCACAAGGATTTATACCACTAAAAAATAATTTTTACACAGATGCAAGAAATCTTGACTTTTACCTGAAATCTATCAGTAACAGAATATAATCCCAAGTTGGTGGGAATTGTGAATAAATTTGTCTAACTTGACTTCTCCTAATTCAACAATTCACATAAATTGACACTTTTATTCTTCCCCAGAAAACCCAAAATTTGTCAAATTCTACAAAGTAACTACAGTACCTACTGTGCAAATTAATTGCAACCCCATTAACAAAGAGCAAATTATGATAATATTAGATTTTAGAAATTCCTAATTAATTTTGGAAAATCTATGTAATTAGAATTTAAAATATAAATTACTAGCAGAAAAATCCTAAATTCTCCATGTCTGCTAGTGCAGCTCCAACATGCCAGATACACCTCAAAATGTCTGTAACCTGGTCATTCACCACCTTATCCAAGCAGAAATAGCAATATAACTAAACCTTAAAAAGTGGATGGTGAGCTGAATCATCAACAGGTATCACACTACTGGATGGTACAACTTTTGAAACCCACACACATATGCATTATTGGTCCAGCAGCTTCACATAGTCTTACTCACACCTCTGTTGTCAATCCATGCCTCACATCATGAAGGCACACTCCAGCAACATCAGGTGCAGTTTGATCTGCAGCAGCCTTGTTGCCCACTGCCCACACAAAACCACAAGTTAGTTTATCACAACTGAGCCTGCCAACATATTCAATGGGAAGCCGATGACTGTCACAGTGTTGTCTTTAGTGATGAGATTGGTGCTGCCAGGTCACATTTCATGTGCATACTGCAATGCTGCAATTTCCAGGTTAAGGGCATGTTCTGGGGCTTCATAATCAGAAATGGACATAATGCTATAGTACCTATCCATGGCACCATAAATGCCAATTGTTACATGGACATCCTTGTGAATAATGCTATGCCAGCAACCAATGGTGGCAACCTCATATTTATAATGAGAATGTCCCAGTACACAGCCCATCATTCAATCAACTCCTTGCATCAGAATGACATTCAGGTCCTGCCCTGGCCCCCATTTTCACCAGACATGAATGTCATTGATATTATCTAGTCACTTCTCAAATTCAAGGTCCACAAGTGTGCCTACACCACCTGTCTCAAACTTATTGCAGCAGATATGGCACAATGATGTTGGCATCATGAGGATGATTCAAAATACCTACAGAACAATGCCAAAAAGTGTCACCAAACTCAGTAATGCCTTGGAGGTTACTGGATATTGAAACTTTTTTTATACACTGGAACTCTTTATTAGACTATTGGTACTGTAATTATGCTTAAAATAAATTATCTCATATTGATCTAAAATTATCTAAAATTTTACTGGGGTAGCAATTAATTTGCACAGTACTGTACCATGTTGACGAAAATGATGGTTATCAGACTGGTTGATATTGGTACTTTTGATGACTATACCATGACAGATGATGATTGTATTGCAAGGGATAAATACTGTTACAGAGACATCAATCCATGATAGCTTGAAACTTGAACCTGAGACCAATGTCAATGATGATGGTTCAATTGAACTACCAAACCCACTTTCATTTAAAGAAGCTTCAATGGTAACATAAATTCACTTATTACTGCAGTCATGTGATTAATGTTGATTCTAAAACATTTAGTCAACAAGAAACAAAAATCTGCTTGAGAATACTTTATAAAACAATGAACAATTTACTCTTACTGTTATTGTGTACATATTATCACATTTATGTATGTATTAAATACATACACAGGTCATTAGAAAAGTTTGGTAGTATTGAGTGTACCATTACATAATAATGCAGAACAAAAATCAAATTGATTGGTAATAATTAAGCCAAATTTAATTTAAATCAATGATGTTTAACTTGAAATAATTATATTTCAATGTGCTGACTATAAACAGAGAAGCTGTACAACAGAGCATTGAAAATAGTGATATTTGTCAGTTAATTAAATTCCATGTTATACTAAACAAGTCACCCAAGGAGATGCATTATACACTAAAAATTATCTTGGAAAACAGAACTTGTCCATCATATGGAACTGTTTGCAAGTGGCATAAGCTGGTCTCCTCAGGTTTACTAGATGTTCAAGATTTGGTGAGGTCTGGGCATCCTATCACAGCCAGTGATGGAGATCATGTTGAAATGGTTCATCAATTTGTTGAAGAAGGTTGCCAATCAACCTGTGATGAATTGGCAGAGAAGGTTGGCATAAGCTGTGCAACTGTACATGGCATACTCACCAATAAACTACACATGCATAAGCTTACAGCCAAGTGGGTACAATATGTTCTAACTGATGAACAAGGAGGAAATCAAATTTGGATTTGGACATCCCACCTTGGGCAATTTAGATGTGAAGGCAATGAATTTTTCTCCTTTGAATTGTTGCTGCTGATGAAACATGGACCAGAGGTTATGAACCTGAGTTAAAGTGACAATCAGCTGAGTGGACTAGTCAAGGATCTTCACAGCCAAACAAAGCAAGCAGAGGTCCTACTCAAGTCAAGTCCATATACTTGTATTTTTTATGTCAATGGACTCCATATTGGCCACAGGAGTTCAGGGATGTGATTATTGTAAAAGGGTGAAAGTGGATATAGGGGTGTAAAATATCAAAAATATATATTGTAAAAAATCTAAATTAGGTATTTTACATGAGTATTACTATGCAGAAGTGACCATAATTTCATGGAAAACATATAGATCTCCATAATATTATGGAAAAATTACTTCACTGGGGGTTATTGTTAATTGTGAGTATTATTAAAGTTTCATCAGATATCATTTGTGTCCAGCCATCTGCAAGAAACATCCAAATCTTTTGACAATTCAGCAGCACACATGAAGCATAATGTGGTTCATCTTCTGATTGAAGAATATGACTGGGAACTTCTTGATCATCCATTGTACTCACCAGATGTTCCCATGTGACTTTTTCTGGTTCCCTCCAGTTAAGAACAAGCTTTGAGGTCATCAAAGTTTCATCACAAGTGTGTTGCCTTGGACAGAAGTGGTGCAGGTGATGGAATTGATGGCTTGGTGAAGCACTGGTAGAAGTGTGTCAAGCATAGTGGTAATTATTTTGAGTGATGACATTCTAAACTTTAAATAAACATGAGTTTCACATGTATGTAATTTGTACATATATTTTTATTAAACAATTCAGAGAACTTTTCTAATAACTCATATTATGTTATTGATCTCTGATTATACATAATATGATTTATAATATGTATATAGTTCAAAAATTAATACATACAAATTATTTGGAAATGAGTGTTCTTGTAATTTGACAGTTATAAAAATGCTAATGAGATGTTGAATTATGCAAATTCTATTGTATTTATACTGTCATTATGATTAAGGTGTTTTATAACTTGAGCATTATTTTAGTAATATAAATACCATAAAAACATTTTTTTTATTTATAGCTGGCTTCTAAAAAAATAGTATTCTGAGGTCTCACCCACTCTAATGTCTTAAGATGCTAATTTAGACACAGAATTGAAATCCTCAAACCCTAAATAAATAAATTATATAAGTATTCATATTATATACTAAACAAATGTAAAATAATATATTGTCCTATCAATTTATGGGTTTTAGTCCTTCTTTCTAGTAGTTTTTATTGTTTCAACTACCATATGAAATTTCTGATCAAGGTAGAGAAACATAGATTTTCTTTCAACTGCATACTGTATCCAAATACATTGCAGTAGGTAGGTAGTTATAGACAGCATTTATGCAATTCCATAAATATTGATTTCTGGAAAATTATGCAGAATAATTTCATTTCAATTGGATTATAATAATAGAATTCCAACCAAGTATTTTTGCTTCTCTAAAAAGCAGAAAAATCAGTAATTTAAAGCACATTTATTATAAATTCTATGTGTTTGTGTATGGAGTTTTTATTTTGTAAGTGACCTAATATTTTACAAAAATAATTAGAGAAATTTGTGCTAATTTTAAGTTTAATATAATATGATCTGTCAAATTTAATTGTTGTTCCCTTATAAAGAAATCTAGGTTCCACAAATATGAAAAATTAAAAAAATCATATCTATGATCAATTTATCATGCATAATTATTTATTTACCATTACATATTTATTTACAGATAGAGTTACTCATGATAAACAGAAGAAGTTTGGTTGGGAAAGGTAACAGGAAAAAATTGGAGACTGATAAAAAAATCCTTGAAATCACTTTTTTCTGCATCTACAAGAGTGCCAGTCACCTCCCTTGCCAAGTTGTCAGTCACTTTACATATACCCAATAAGGTTTACATATTGTACCTTTTATGATAAACCATCATATCTCATGTTTTCCTGTTTTACAGGAGGGCTGATTAAAGTTTACTATAACTTATAAATAATATTATATGCATGCTTTAAATCATAGCTCTTATCTTTTGGTTGCATGACCTTAGACTGGTCAGTATTATAGTCAATGTAATAGAAATATTTGAACTCCCCTTCATTTGACCTCTTTTAAATTTACAAATTAATCAAAAAATTTCTACTCAAGATGTCCACATACAACATTTTAAATTATTAAAACATTTTTCTTTTATGCCATTTTCTGTGAACAGGATTTGCAATTGGATGATATTATGGTTCCATATAAAAAAGGTAATGTCAATTCTACCATTTCTTTAAAAAAATGAGTTACTACATTTTGACATTGAAGCCATTACCTTCAAAGAAAAACTAAGAAAATCTCTCTCTCTCTCTCTCAGGACTTAACAGTCTCCAAAATGTATGGCATGTACTACAAAGAAAAACTATTGTCCAGACAATGTGTGTCTTATATGGTTTATTATAATTGCTTTAAGGAAAAATTGAGCTTCTTTAAGCTGAAGAAAGACCAATGTAACCACTGTGAAACATTCAATAATTCAGTACCAGATATAAAAGAAGAGCTGACTTCAGAGTATAATAGTCACAGACAAGCTAAAGAAGAAGCTAAGCAGAAAATTCAAAGACAATTGCTGCATGTTTCAACCTACAACAGGTTATATATTTGCCTATATCACAAAAATCTGCCATTTTTACAAGTGAAGGCTTAGCAACTTCAATTTCACTATTTACAATTTAGGAAATGCTGAAGGTACTTGTTTTCTCTGGCATGAAGACATTACCTCCAGAGGGGCCAAGGAAATCTCAAGTTGCATTTTTAAATTGTTAGTTTGCCATGACAAAGATGGAAACAAGCATGTAAAGTTGTTCCACAATGGATGCTCTGGACAGAATAAAAACAGTATAAGTATCACTCACAATCTATTTTTTGAGTCAATCTCACTCCATTGAAACCACAAAGCTAACAATCTTAGTACCCAATCATGGGCAAACTGAGGGAGATGCTATCCATTCATGCTAAAAATATCTTTAAGATGCATTCCTGAATTATATTTGAATTATATTAGACTCAGCTGAAAGAAGTCATATGGTGTGCATTCAATTGAAATACTTACAGAATATAAAGAACTTTAAAGGACTATCTATGCACAAAAAATGCTCCACAATCATACATCTACCAACCATATCATTATAAATTGGACAAATCTTGCAGAGCTTAAGGTTTTGAATTCAGAATCTTTAACCATTTAAAATTAGACCACCATGATTATCATAACTGCATTTGGAATTGCATTCCAGAATCAAAAGTTCTAAAGAACCATTTAAGGGTGCTTATGATCTACCTCCAAAAATGGCATCAGCAAAATGGTCAGATTTGAAATCTCTTTGCAGTGGCAACATGCCCATAATAAAGAGAGAATTTCATTATTTTTATTATTCTATAGCACATTGATTTATGTATTTCAACATTTTATTTCTTAATTCTCCATATTTCCAGTATGTGAAAGTGCAGTACATTATTTTGTAACCTATACCTACATTTTTCTTTGTATTAGTAGCTTAGGCACACAGTGTTGTATGTAATTAATTAATAAAGTAAAACTTTGGACAACAATTATTAAATTTGAAGAAAATTGGCATTCATGAGATGCAATAGTTCATCAAAAAAAATATTGCCAGAATTGAGATATGACAATTTATACTTTTGTTAATTGATTTTATGAAGGATTTGAGTTTATATACAAATACATATCACAGAGAATGTATAACTTGATATATTTCACAAGCAAGAAATCTAAAAATGGTAAAATTTTCACTACTTATTATGGTTCATCAAAAAAAGTATGATATTATGTGTGAACATTTAATGTATAATGTCTAGACAAAAACACTTCATTATAGTAAAATAAGAAATTTATTGCAAATACTCTTTTATTTAAAACTAAAAGATTGCATTTGTATAATATAAATATAAATAGTGTAAACCTACATTTGGTGTATGTAAAATCTATTCATTAAAAATATTAATTAATAAAACAAATCACTATTTCATTGAATATAAGGGGGATAGGGGTGAATCCAGAAAGGGGCAAATCCATAAATATTTTCACTAATTAACTTTATACCATACTTAACTTAGCCACATGGTGGACATGTTGTTTAAAAAATTATTTTCTAAAATATTAAAATTTAAAAAGATCCTTAGCATCAGTTTTTCTTGAATAAGTTATTTTACTGATAAGTTAGTGTAGTAAAATATATTATTCCCAAGAAAAAAACTGACCCTAAGCCTAATGATTTAAAGAACATGGTCCACCATGTGTCTAAGTATGGCATTAACTTTAAATGGCTGTAACTCAAAAACTAATTGAAATAGAAACCTGGTTTAATATTCTAATTAACCCAGACAATCTGGAGAATATTTGGTGTTATTTTTATATAGTATAATAATGTTTCATTTTACAATTTATTTATTAAAAAAAACTTCTAAAAATGAATATGAAAAAACAATTTTCAACTTTTCAGGCCACTCACTTTTGGTAACATATTAGTTAGTATCTATGACATATATATTTTACAATATTAAATAATAGCCTTGTCTATTATTATATAACCTCTACTCTATTAGTTTAGTGGTAAGACTTAATGAATGAGCCATTTTAAAATATGGATGGGGTGAATCTGGAAATGCGAGGTCCAAATACCAAAATATACTAATTAATTTTAGATTGTTACTCGAAAATTATTTCAGTCATTAAATAAAAATTATTATTCATTTTTATAAGCAAAACGTCAAACAAATTCATTTATTCAATCAAAAACATTTACTTTTTTTTGTTGTATTTCCCATGCATTATCTAATAGACCTTTGTCTACAATTTCATCACCGTTTCCGATATAACCGTCTTGTTCATCTGCCATGCCAAATATTTCTTTACACTTGTTCAGTTTCAACAAAAATAGTAGTTTTATGACAAAGTTCATGAAATCTATATTCAAATTGATGCAATTAAACAGTAAGTATGTTTTTATCTATTCTTCCTGGTGTTCATATTAGACCAGTGATAAAAAATTACATAATAGATAATAAATCTATTTTATTTAATAACTGTGATTAGACCAGAAGCACATGTGGGAGTAATTATAAAATCTGGGCGAAAAGTATACTGGCTTCATTGTGTACTACTTTACTAACGATATTTAAATGTGTGACGTCTTTAAATTATACAAATGTGATTGTTGCGCCAAGCGCCTTCAAAAAACGCTAAAAATATATATTCAATGTGTTTTTATATATTAAAAATATCGGTGAAAAAAGGTGTTTAGATATACTTCAATTTATACTACAACATGGGCAGCGTGAAGATATCAAAATATGTAGAAGATGGAAGAGAATTTAAGTACAAAAATTTGTATCGTGTATTCAAGACCATGACAACAAAATTGGTAATTATCAGAGAATATTTGCTCCATCCAGTATTTGGCCGAATATCGGAGCAAAATGTCTTCCAAATCTTCAACCCCGATTACGACTAAAAATATTAACTATTTGAAAGATCGCACATGCTTTAATTGTAATACAAAAGGAATGGAACTCGTTTCTGTTGTAAGCAGAAAATAAATCTGCGGATTTATCGGACATATGGATCGTTTTGTAAACAACACCAACCAAAAAACGTGTAAGAGCCAAAACTTATTGGCACAAATTTAGCTCGTGTGTAACTCATTTATGGATTGTAAATATGTATATTCCTGTTTTAAATGAAAAGTTTAAAATTTTAGGCGATACAGGAGTGACTTATTTTTTATTTCTTTTAGAATATCTCATAAGTTTCAATAATTGTGCGAGTAATAAGAAAGTTAGTTATTACCGTAAATATCCGCTAATCCTAGAAAATTATGATATAACTTCTGATTTTTATGCTAGTGATCTCCCGATTCAAAATGATTTCATTTGCAATAACGATATTTAAACCAACTATGGTGCTAAAACTAGTTATATACCGACCACAACTTTGTTTTTCGAGTTTTATATGTTTAAAAAACGAAACAATATTGGATTTTGAAAATATTCTAAACGAAGATATGTCTCGTGAGCAAAAAACTTACTTCTCTTAAACTACTGAATTCTAACTCCGATGTCTTTTCTAATGAACGAAATGATTTAGTTCAAACTATAACATTGAGACTAAGAATTATGTGTCTATAAAACAGCGTCAATATATCTTATACCCTATGGTTTGAAAAATGAGTATGATAAAATCAATCAAGAAATGCTGAAATACGGAATAGTCCTTACTTTTTAGTTAGGAAAAGTGCGGTACTTATCGTTTTGTTATCAATTTAAAAAGCTGAATTCCGTTATGGTTTAGGCAAGCCTAATTAAATTTCTTCGCTGTCCTAATTTAATGGAAATTGATACTAAAGGATATTTGTATCATTCAAAAAGACTTTTGCTTCCGGAATCCGAAATTTCGAATGTTAGTTCCAGTTTTCATGAATCTGGATATTTTGGTATGGAAACTAATGTGAGGAAATTTGGGAAAGATATATTTTCCTTGAATGTGGAATAAAGAAGAGATGTCGTATATGCCAAGACAGAAAAACTATGGCTCATCTAAATCTCCGATGTTGTCTTTACCTACATCAGGTCCTTTTGAAGCTATTAGTGTTGATTTAGTTGGTCCTTTACTTTCTGTAGGGAATTATGTTTATGTTTTGACCATGATCGATAACAGTACAAGTGGGTTGAAGCTGTTCCTGTCTTCAATTTCTGCTGATGCTGTCGCTAAGGCCATTATTGAAAATTGGATTTTTCGTTGGGGAACCTCCTGTTTGTATTCATTCTGATCGTGGGACTCAATTTGAACTCTGATGAATAATTTGTTTAAGATTATTGGTTCCAAGAAATCTATAACGACAGCTTATCACCCGAAGGAAACACTATTGTCGAGAGATTTCATCGTTCTCTAAAAGATTGTATTCGTTGTAGTGGAAAAGAATGGAAATCTAGTTTACCACAAATTTTATTCGAATATAGTCACACAGAACTGTGAGGAAGTTCCACCTATAAAACGCTGTTTGGTTTTGATGTTACGATTGTCACCGATTGGCCTATAACCTTTACTCGTTACCTTTCTTTAAGGTTGATTCAAGTGCTTGGAACTCGGTTTCTAAAGTTCAGCATGATTATAAGGTAGCTAATAAATTTTGTGTAGGAGAAAACAATGTACATAAAAAACCTCTCGAAGCACCATGGTTAGGTCCTCTGCATGTTTTAAAAGTCCTGGGATCTGTGACTATATCAGAGGAAATTTTTGGTTCTGTACATGTAAACATATGCAAACAATTTGCTTAATTTTTGACTATAAGTCAAGGACTACTAAATAGATTTGATGGATTTAGAAAAAGAACCAGAGTTGAAAGAGGTAACTTCTCTGTGAAGAATATTCGAAATGTCATTGTGTAAAGAATTGATTTCAATGTTGAAATGTGGTGGTAAATCATGTAAGTCACCTTGAGTACGTCTAGGGGATTGCCAAAACGCCATAATCCAACAGTGGAGAAGTCATCAGATGTAGTTAACGATTTTAAAACGTGATTTAATTGATATTTTAAACTATTTATGGAAGCATCAACTATGTAGGAAATATTTTTGAGGTTAAACGATGGAGGGATGAACGATGGATCCTTGTTTAATAGTTGGTATTGCGTATCAGTAAAGGAGTGATTAGATAAGTTAACAAAATTTGAATTCACGGGTGGAGGGCGAAGGTCATCTAATAGCGAAGACATTTTTCTCATCTTTGTAATTTTAAGTTGATTCTGAATGTTGCACAATAATAGGTGATCAGCAAAAGTAAGTTGGCCACAAAAAGTGTTTTCCCAAAATATCTTCTTACGATATAATTGTTTGATGCAAAAAGATAACCATTGTCTAGCATGTGTTTTAACTAAATCTAAAGCTTCCTTGCAAGGATATGTAGAGGCAATTATGTAAATTGTACGAAGGCTTTTGAATTCAGATAAAAACTGAAGATGGGATAAAGTGAGTGGCAACTTAATAAAACAAACAAAAACATTGTCATTGTGGTGAATGGCGTCTGTCATAATAGATTTGATGTTAGTCACCATGATCTTGGATATATAATGTAAAATAAAATGGACAAAAGATCAAAAATATAAAATATAATGTTAAATAGATATTTCGCCAAAGGCTTT
>JAUYWI010099161.1:0-11664 GCA_034780595.1 Parotoplana pacifica | reverse complement strand
TGGCTGATCAATAATCCGATAGAATAGTTGATAACTTGCGCGTGAGATGTAGTCAGTGTCTATGATTATGTCTATGATCAATGATGTTAACTAGTGCAGGTAGGTCGAGTGGTGAGTAATACACAAGGCAATATTAACAGCGCAGATTGTTTCTGTTTGCACGAAGATGATGAAAACACAGGCAGATTGTGGGATCGATTTTAGGATATAGCGTCAAAACTCCAAGGCCTGGGATAATGAGATGTGGCTTATCAGACAGATCGCAAAATTTCCTATCAGAGTATATAAAACAGATGCGAGTTAAACTTAAGCTGCACTTAGAACTGTAACAATAAGTCAAGATGCAAGAGAGCAAGAAAATACGACCTTCTCGTAGCTAGCTAGTATTATTGGTCCGAAATTATTGCTACGAAATTACTTTCAACATTTCAATGAATTCCAACAGAACAAATTTATTGGATACACCACAATGTGTGTCCCTCAAAACTCCTTACTAACCCGACTTAAAGCTATGTAATGGGGATGCCTTCTGGAATGTGGAATACAAACGCAGTAATACTATCTCCAAAGGTGTAGAACACATTTACCATTTTATGAATGGCTACTTTGCCAAAAAAGAATTTTGTATTCTCTAAAAATCACTGTTAAATAGTCAATGAGGTCAATGGAAACTAATAATTATTAATATTGATTTATTATGTGTTATTAATTATTAAACAAAGATGTATAAAACCGAATATTTTACCTAACATCTGCGAGATATTTTATAAAGTTTATGCTCAAATAAATCTTTAGAATGTATACATATAAGGTGGGTTTCACAAAGCGGTATTCGTTAATACCAGGCTTAACCGATACTAAAAATAGATTATATATATTACTAAAAATAGAGTATACTACCGATTTTTAGTAATAATATCTAGTTTTAGCCTCAGTTAAGCCTGGTATTAATTAATACCGCTTTGTGAAACCCACCCATAGGTATTACTTCTAGAGATCTCTATATCCGATTTGCAAGATAATTTCTTAATTTCGATATGTGTAAAGGGATATCAAAATAGACAAAAAATATCTGAAATTTTCATTGATATTTATTTGATAGATATTTTACATTTCCACTTCATTGTACAGATTATTACAGCTTTTGGACATATTGATTTTTGTAACCTGCTGTAAAATGCTAAGCGACAGGTTAAACATTTCTCTGAATAAAAATTCACGCCAAAATAATATACAATTTTAGTACCCATAATTGACTTTTTCTGAAAATTCTAAACTCTACAAAATATATCTACATATATTGTACATCGGAGTTTTGAAGTGTTAAGATCCGTTTCTCATAGAAATGATCATACAAATGATTACAATAGAGGATTGTGTAGTTAGCTTAATAGTGTTTTATATTTTACTGTTATGAAGTATAAACAGTGTGCGCGGCAATCATAATTAACATTTATTCTAACTATCTTGGAGGTTATTATATTAATATTTACCCGTTACGTAAAAATAGCAAACGGTGTACTCTGTTATTTCAAATATTGGCACATCGTACTAGGCTTGTTCAAAATGGTACAATAATTATGGTTGATACTTTTCATCGGCTTGTAACAGTCTATTTCAGTTATGGGCCAGCTGTTTTCTAACAACCACGAGCGAAACGATATTTCAAAATGCTGTGCCAGTAGCTACCATCACAAATGTGTATTCCACAAAACACCAATTATGGGATATTTATACTATTTGTTACTGCTATAAAAGTACTATAGCGATCCAAATGTTTTGGAAGTGATGTGGTTGTTCGGTTGATGACTACTGTTTCATGATTCCAGGGGATTTGTTAACGATTTTCCTTTTATCAATTCAGTTAAAATAAGGTCTAACTATTTTCAACGACATTTCCTAATCGATCGCAGTATTGCTCTGTATTTATAAATACCAACTAGAAAAATTAAAGAAGAAACTTTTATTTTTTAAATCATTTTTTAGTTTTAGTTATTACTAGCTGATTGTTATTGGGTTTTTGGAGCTCTACACATTTATAATATTTATTTTCACATTGTCCATTGATTGTGTTATCTGCAATATTTTAATACATATATTGTTGATTTAAAAAAGCAAAAATTTCATATAGTTTGAGTCTATACATTTTTTTGGTCTTACATTTCCGATATTTCTTAATAAATAGTTTTTTAAATAAGAATACCAGCTATATTTGTAACTGTTTAAAGAATTGTTTGTTACTATGACATATTGGTGATGCTAGTAACGGCTATTAAGTGAAAAATTACTTATGTTACCTATTATCTCATGATGTCTCATACCTTAACAATATTATTATAAGGAAAGCATATAACGAATTCTATATGGTAAGCAAGCTATCAATAGTCAAATACTTATACATTATATAGAAGGTTGTTATGTCAATTTGGAATATTAACAAGGTTAATAAAGTAAGTTAATATATTATAACTAACGTTTCATGTGGTAAAATGCCAATCGAATCATTGTTGTATGATAAATATTTGTAATAAATTAGTGTTGCTATGTGCAATATTAAACCCTAGCAACCGCTCATTATCTGAAAACGGTCATTTAATCCTTGTTCCAAAGTTAGTCTACATAGTTGCCATATTTTATTAAATTGTTTAATGTTAATACTATAATATCAGTTCTGAAGAAGGACAATAAGTATCAGAAAAAGAGACAAAGTATGAAACATCCGTTATTAACTACTTGACCGATTTCGACAAACATTGTTCTACTTGCTATCATTAGAGCCTGAACAACTGATATAAATAAAAGACAAAATCCTATTTCATTTTTTTATGAATGGGACCATTTTAACGGTCACATACAGCCTATTAGTCAAATTTCTGCAAGAAAGCTAACAGACTATTGCCATTTACTTTGTTATACATTTTGCAAAATATACCTAATTGTTTGTAATAGAATGCTCAACACATTGAGTAAAATAGGCTTGAGCGATGATGAACATGGACTCAAAAGTATGTACAAAACCCACATCGGGAATGATAAATCTTGAGTATTCTAATGAAAACAGGCTTTGAAGCCATTAGTAAATTAAATAAGCATAAAAGACTAGCTGGGTGAAATTAATAAATAGTTTGTTACTATGCCATAAAGTAGTGTTTCTAATAACATTTGCATTCCAACTATTTCAATAGTTGACATTTCATATTAGTTAACAAACTTCCATGAGTTTATACACCTACGGTAAGGAAAAACACCATATGTAACTATGTATATAATTACCAAAAACGGGTATTAGCCATATTTGTGAACGATATCTAGTTGAATAATATGAAGTGAAATTATTCGCAGAAGAAACATATTTTCATAGCTGTTAATTCCAAGAAATGATGTTTTATCTAACGGTGATCTTAACAAATCGTCAGGTTCTCTGCTAGATCCAAGCGGTTCGCCAAACATTTTTATACATTATCATCTTTATCCCCTCGACATCTCTCTTTTCTGAATTAATCTATAGCTTTAGCAAAATAATTCTCACAAGGTCATCTGTATATCTAAAGTTGATGTAATAAGGTCGCGCGTATCTGGTTATTGATAAAGAAAAGTAGAAAAAAGGTCTTCAGATACAAACTTATTAAAGTTGAATCGACAAATATTTCGGCTATGTGCCTTCCTCAGTGTCTGTGTAATTAAATAATACAAGTGCATCAGCATTATATAGGTACATAAAGTGCAATTATGACAGACTTCCAAATTGCCAGGATTTAAGTAAGCAATTAGAACATGAAAGGAGAAAAATTAGAAAATGTTACTCAAACAACCGTTCATAAGATTGCTCTTATATTTGTCAATATAATGGGATTCCATTCTTCTTCTTTTGTTGTCGTATTGTAGATCGCTGTGGCAGATTTCCCAGGTGATACACTCTTTGATATTGCGATTGGGGTGTTCAGCTGTGAAAAGTTCCGTACGGCAGAGTAGTGTCACTTCCGATGTCTGCACCTGGCATGCTGGTCAGATATTGCATTCCAAAAATTCTTGTCAATTGTGATGTGGTCGATCTGATTTTGTTCCTGATCTTCTTTGCCATCTACATATTCTCTTTGGAAGGTTCTTAAACCTGATCGTGACCTATTTGGCCCATGGTTTCTTTGGAACAAACGATATTACGAACCTGTTAACATCATTGTCATTATTGGACATTGATGGTACCTAACAGATATAAGTATAGCGTTCCACATTTTTAGCATCTTGGGACCACCTTATCTTCCGCCGGAAAAAAGACACAGTATTCAATTTTCAGTGGGATCCATGTGTTTACCAAATGATGAACCAAATAAATAAATTAATCGAAATGGAAATTTTACTATTAGAAAGAATATTAATAGAATTTTAAATGTTAACATTTAAAATTATATATATTCTTAATTTAAAAAATAACTTGTGGTGAGAAAGATAATAATAAAAAAATGTATGCTTTAATAACAATATCCACGTATTTATATTAATCGCTAGCAATAGTATAATCACAGGGTGGGCAGACATTTTTGTATGTCAAAGTATAAAAGAGAAGAAATAAAAAAATTGTTTTCATAAAAAACATAATGAAAAACCGGATTTTTTAATCAAAGCTGGTCCTGATAAATTAAAAGTGATAACAGTAAAAAAAAACAGATATATTTTGATAAATATATACTACTCGCCAATGATTCATTATCGTCAACTAACTATTTAATACTCACAATATTACTTTCTACCTTTTCAATGTTTGGTTATTTTAATTTCCTGTACATACATTTTAATTTCCTTTTTCTTTTGTTTTTAATTCTGTTTCTGATATATATATTTCACCTTAAAACTTGTATTTATTGTTCTTCATCTAAAATTCGTTATTCTTATCTCTTCTTCTATCTATCGTCCACTAAATGAACTTTAGAGTTTCTTCAAGAAACGTTGATATCTAAACGTAATTTTTTCTCAACATAACCTGCTCATTTTTCTTTATCTCAACATTTCTGATACAACTTTTTGATTTGTGGTCTTTAATCTATAAGCGTCGGGCAGGCAAATTATATATGCTCAAAATCATGAGCATTAGATGCAAACAAATCTCTAAAATATCAATCGCACAAGCGCTCAGGCATTGCGGACCTTGAGGTGCAATTGTGGCATAGAAGCACGGGCTGTCATCTGCTGGCCCATGAGGTTTTTGCTCAGCTCAATGAGGAAAGGTCGTCACGATCCCACTCTGGGTGACTAAACTTTCAGAGTAAGAAACTTTAAAGCAACGCTACAAACATTGAAAATATACTTATTAGGCCAACTTCGCGTCTGTCGTGCCATGAGTATAAGTGTATCTACATCATCTTTGGCAGCATTCTACATAAGGATGATATCTGGCTTTCAGTTCTCTCTCTCCGACATCAATTGGTGTGGTGTGGAGTAGATAACAGTTTCACAGGGCGAGATCATAGTAATAAATGTAATCCAACCAAAATATATATGGCTTCAAAATAAAAACAACATTTGTACAAGATCAAATCTTGATCTACACCCAAGCTTGGTGATCAAAACCACTATCTAACATATCTAAAATAATAACAATACGACAAGGTTGTAATCGACATCAAAGTTTTAAATGCGTATGCCATGTATTTTATTCATTTCAAGAAAATATATGTTGATGAGTTATTAGAACTATTCTTTCAACATAATATTTTATTTAAGTACATATTTAATCTGCAGTTTATTTATATTTTACATTTATGAGTTTCAGCTCCCACCATCTGTCAAACTGTACATATATACAGAGTGGGCCATAAGTCCGTATCCCCAGTCGTAGATAATAAAAAAAATTAAAATTGCATTATATGTATAACTATTTATTTACAAACAATAAAGTTACTTGTATAACTATATATTTACAAACAATAAAGTTTAATTAGCAACTCTGTAAAGTTCAATTAAGTTGACAAGTGCTCAAAATGACCACCAGACACATTGATACATTTTTGATACCAGTCTGGTATTGAATAACAAATTGATTCACATAAGGCTGGAGTAAAAGTTGCAAAGGCTGATATAATTTCGTCATGTAAATGCTCAAGCCTTCTTGGTCTGTTACCAAAAACAATATCTTTAGCAGCGAAGGCTAATGGCGTTAGATCGGGTGATTGGGCAGGCCAATCCACTGGACCTCTTCTCTCCCCAGCCTACTATGAGGGAATGTTGAGTCGAGAAATTCACAGACTCCTGAGGCATAATGTGCCAGAGCACCATCTTGTTGAAAATGCATAAAAGGAAATTTTTGGGAAGCATCCAGGAGTGGAACTAGTTGTTTTTTAAGCATCTTCAAATAGGATTTTCCGGTCACTGTTTCTTGAAAAAAGAATGGTCCCACAATTCCATTGCACCAAATGCCAGCCCAGACAGTTATAGCAGGAGAATTTAATTCTTTGGATGTAACAAGGTGAGGATTGCTGTCTGCCCAGAATACACAATTGTGACTATTCACCTGCCCATTTAATTTAAACTGGGCCTCGTCACTCCACAAATGTTTTGAAGAAAATGTTCTCCTTGATCATTAAATTGTGATAAAAAGTTGTGCAAAACCAATTGTGCATTATTGTTGTTGCAAACGGACTTCTGTGGACCTGACCTTGGTGCATCATGTTCGAAGTTTATAAATTCCATTCTTTGTTGGAGGATTTAGCAATAAAAGCTTCACTTACTGCTTTCGTTGATTCTGTCACATACAACTCTTTTATTATCAAAATTCTCTGATCGATAGTCCAATTATTAGCCATAAAGAAAGCAATCTGTTAATTAGTGCAATAATCTGTCAATTTAAATACAGTAGAGTTGGAATTTACAAATCTATTTGGAATTTCCAAAATTACCTACCTTAAACTTTATTGTTTGTAAATAAATAAAGTTATACAATGCAATATTTTTAATAATTACGACTGAGGATACAGACTTATGGGCCACCCTGTATATTATACGTTATCGATAACTCTTGTCTTCAGTTAGCCGCCAACTTGTGTCCCACAAATGTCCAGCATGCCCGGAAGTCACGAGGAACTTCATAAGGTGTCTTCAATCTTATAGTTGGGACCGATGGTTTGACTCCTATTAGAATGGAGAGCTGGGAACTCAATGACGTGATGCATTATAGCGAGAACAGATCGTTTTGGAAATTTAAATGTTAAATTTTCTCTATAAATGACTGAAACTGAAATAAGACAGCAGCACCTCCATATGGACTAAGGTATCTGTCATCTGATGATTTCATATCACGAACCCAATAGGGAGCAGCCATTACACTTTCAAGTTACTTGGTGGACAAGGGTTTGAATGTGTTCATGGACAATCCACCTCCGATCCACTGATGTGGTCAAAGTGTTCCCTTGGGAGATAGTCTTAGCACAAGGACTGTGAAGAGGGTACCAATTGGCGGTTGATGTTTTGCAGACTCCATTGTAAACGCTCCAAATAAGTTGTGATCGGGTAATTGTCCCTCAGCTATCTGGTGCCAAAAAAATTCAATAATGAAACTTCTCCAGATGTTGTCACCCACTCTGTCGATTTTCTTGTTAGCGCCACTCTTTATTTTTTCCTACAACTCTTAGGTCTCTGATTTCACATAATTTTTCTAAGCAAAATGAATGATATTTTAGAGTTAATTCAAACTAGAGTTTACAAGATGAATGATGGATCAACATTTGGAAAATATTGTACATCAGCTTTTAGCTTTTCTACCAAACTTCACTGCTCAATAAATGAGCAAAAAATTTTAAAATGTTAAGGAAGATTTACAAAAAATTATTGAGACAGAAGAAAACTAGCACTTGTGAATATTTTGTATATACATATATAAGTACTTGCAACTTAACTTATTTGTAACTTGTAATTTGCAAATTTTTAAATTATAGATAAACAATAATGATTTTCTAATTATTTGAGTTGATAACATTGAGTAAGTTTCAAATAAACTAATTTGTTTGATTTAAATATGCACCTATATAATGTAGCTATTATAATTTTGTTATTTAAACAAGGACTAATAGAGCTGCTTGAGCTTCTAACAACAAAAATGTTCATCAGTGTTATAAATCTTTTTGTGGTCAGTTTATATTAGTAAATTTTGTGCGATTATTTTTCTCTGACACTGTTTACTATTGAAATGTTGTTTTCTCTTTAAATTAACCGGATTTTATTTACTTAGTATGAATTTAGGGTAGTCATATATTTGCATGAAAAAATCTGAAGATAATTTCTCCAAGTATGCGAAAATTTCAAGTAAATTTGTTTAGTTGATTTTCAGTCTGTTTTTAACTTCTTATCTGCGAAGGGTTTTATAAGCTCTTACTTACCAACTTACCTATATTTTATGTATGTGTATTTATATCTATATATTGTTATTGCGATTAGTATATTTAAATAATGTATTGTTATCATTCATTAAATTTTATGTAATGTTATTCTATTTTCGGAAAATCGAAAAAATATTATGAATCAGTCCATGTTATAAAGACATAAATTAAATGGAAGAATTTTTAATATTTTATATCATAATGCAATATAAAAAAATATTTTCTCATTAATACGAGTACGCATTTTCAGAAACGATTCTCATCAGTTGGGTATTGCTAAGACACGAACTCATTTTGTTAGGAACAATTAATTCATAAAAAAAAATTTTTATAAAAGAATATCATAATAAATTATGTAAAATCATAATAAAACAATTATGTGAAATCCAGCATACATATACCTAGATAAGTCTCTGTTGTTCTTGAAATGCGTATTTCTGCATCATAATAAGCACCAAAAAATATTTGTTATTGTCGCGACCATATGAAAAATACATTCCCAATTAAACGTTAATACATTTTAATTAAACTATTTTGGTAGTGAGCATATGGCCCAATGTTATAGCATATAGAAGTAGCATTCTTGCATAATCGTACTAATTAGGCCTATGCATATCTATTCGTAATGGACCATCTTGAAAAACGCAGAACGCTATTTGTATCACCTTTGTAATGTTAATTTGAAGACCAAAAAGGTTCAAAAAGTGTGTTAGCTGAAATTCTAAAATAAGTGAAACATTTTTTGGTGTTAGCTCTCACTACAAGAATGTTATTGTTTTTATGATGAATGATATTTTAAGATATTAAAGCTAACAAAGTCCAAATTATATAATCGATATTTGTAGAACTTAATTGTGTTAGATGTCCAATGTTCTTTATTTTACCTCCTTGTCATTAGAGATAAGTACTCACTGCTTTTCAGACAATAAGTGACTTTATTAGCTCTAATAATTTAAAATATCATTTATCATAAAAACAATAACATTCTTATAGTGAGAGCTAATACTCAAAAATGATTTCACTTATTCCAGGGTTTGGGCTAACACACTTTTTTTAACCTTTTTGTTTTTAATTTCTATTTTTTGTAATGAACTTATATTTAATTTGTTTTGCTTTGCAAAACTGATAATACTATCTACTGTTTCATGTAATCAAATATCTTTAAAAATAATAGTGAGATATTTCAGTACATGAATTAAATTATTTTTTAAAGATTTTAGAGCTAACAAAGTCCAAAATAGACAAAATTTAAGAAAACAAAATTGTTAAATAAAAACAAAAAATAGTTGGCTCTAAAATTTTAAAAATATGTACTGAAATACGTTTTTTGGCCAATCTTATTTCCTTTATTTGTTTTATTCTTATATTTTAACTAAATAAATAACTTTTAATAGAAAATCTATTTTTAGATCATTAGAAAGCCATCCACATTTTCTCTATAAAATTAACAAAAAATGCAAATTTATTAAGCTTATTTAATCACTTTAAAATAATGTATCTCACAAAAACCATACAACGTAATATAGTCATTTTATTGCAAACAGCATCTATTATTCTCTTTCATGCCGAATTTCACTTTAATGGATGAAGTTTCGTTTTATACTGCTAACACATATTACTCGTTTCTAGACGGTTGCTAAGGTATATCAACAAAACTAAGATAGATTTTTATAGTACCTCGGATACTAATATGAGCCAAATTTAATAGAAATCGATTTAAGTTAAGAGACCATTATCGGTGCTGAAATTTTTTTTAAATAAACAGATAACAACCATTTTCAAAATGGCTAACTTTAAGCATTTATAGTTCGAAAACTACTTCACGATTTCTATGAAATTCGTACATTTTGTTCACATTGTCTTTTTGCTATGTTTTGTTGGTGTTCCTAGCAAAAGTTGCTAATCGAAAATATGATTAAATTAAAGTTCATATATGGTAAATAAGGTCTCATGTAGCCAAAAAGAGCTTAGTCAGTATAAATTTGGAAACATTTCTTGTTGTCATGCAATATTGACAACACTAGCAACCGAACAAAAATTATGATAAAAAGGATTTTTACTCCTCGGTCTTAATTTAGTCTAGATTCCAAATTGCATCAAATTTGGTTAATATTTAGACTTTGATATAGGTACTGAAGAAGAAGATGGAGAAAAAAGACAAAATAAAAAAAAACTGGGTTTTGAGATACTGTATCTTCTAAAGTACCTACTTATTAAAATTTCGCGCACTTGATTATTATTGGCGACTAAGCAAATGACAAAAAAAAGTAAAGTCAATAAACAGTTTCACTTTTCATGAGAAGGGCTTTAAAATGGTCCATTTTCAACCATCCTATATGCCCGTTTTGCAAGACTGAGCTGTGGAATTAACAGCCAATTGCCGTTGTAAATTATTTCCAAATCATTTTCTCTCGTGCTGGTCACAATACTGGGACAGGTTCATAAAAGATTTTTTTCAAAAGTTAATTTTATCACAATTAAATATGACTTTAAAAATGATTTAAAATGGTTTATCATCAGTAAATGTGAAATGATTTTATTCACTAATGAAAGAGGAAATATTTTTTATGCATCTACCAGTCTTGTTATATGGGATGTATTTCTAAAAATATCCTTGTCGGATCTATTACTAAAATATTTACTAAAGTTATCCCTAATTCAGGTTAACAAAATCACTAAATGACAATGCAATTTTATTTAAAAATTGCGTTGGATTAATTCTAGCCTAAAAGTTTTTAGTTAAAATTTGTTTCGAAGCAGCCTATTTAATTATTAAAAGAATTTTAGTACTAAAATAATTTTGAAGCGCTGACCCCCATGTCCTTGATTTACATATATGAATACAATGCACTTATGTAGCATTTTATATATGTTGTTTTGCAATGTTTACATAGAATCCTATTTCATAGTGCAATGAGGGGAGGGGGGGGGGTTGTTTTGGAATACTATAGCTTACACATACATACATATGCGAGCTATTTGAGCTTCACTATATGAAAAAACAATTTAAAAGTTAATTATGCTCAAGTTTCATTCCTATTTTAATTTTCTGAATTCAATATGTGAAAGGAACTGCGGCCGCAGAACCTGACATGTCAACTCAATGTCAAAATATGGTTAAATTCTTATTAATGCTTGTTTGATTTCAATGTGATACGATTAAATTACCACCAATTACATGAATTAAAATGTTAAAAAATCACTGCCCTCCTTGCAGAAATAGAAGAAGATCTCCAGAAAATTGTGGATGAAGCCGCCAAAAACAGTGAGAAGAAAGGCTTGAAAATGAATGTAAGAA
>JAUYWI010099150.1:0-11666 GCA_034780595.1 Parotoplana pacifica | reverse complement strand
CCTCGATCTCCACACACCTACTCGACCTATCCTCACCATACACCCTCTCCATCCTGTTATTCTCCCACTCTCTCCTCCTATCCAACTTGCCTAACCTTACCCAGCCTACTCACCACCTCGGTCACCGCTTCACTCCTGCCCTTCATACTGCTGTTTGCAATTGCTCTCAAGCTAGAATGGATGTCAGTCACAATACGGGCATCTTTCCAACTCTCTTTATTCTCCAACATCCAGTCCAAGGCCATTCTCAGCGGAACCATCTCCGCTTGGAATGACGAGCAAATCTTCCCAGCCGGAAGTGCTCTCCTCTCTAACACCTCAGGTCTTTCATACCCTCCTCTCGCCACTACATACCCCGCTCCTGTGTCAGTCCTCTGCTACTCTTCCGTGGACTACGTGCTGACATTCTCAGTAACTGGCGTTCAGTGAACTTCCGTGGCCTGCCTGCACGTTGTCTGTTATCCAGAGAGCCTGTTTGTTCATGCTTGCGCAGTAGATCACAAATTGTGTTGGGGCGGACATTGAAACGTACAGCAATTTATCTAATGGTAAGCCCAGTTTCACGCCTAGTTTCTAACACGTTCGTCATGAGAGAGAACCATGATTCTTGCCGTGATTCCTAATTCTTGTGTTAATGACTTAAGGATAATTAACTAACCAAATGAACTCTCAATGACTGGCTACTCATTTTCTGTAAGTTAGACTCAGTTAAGATGCTGTAAAGCTTTCCTCTGCATCAACCCCTCATAATGCACCAGTTGGCAGCATACAGACACAGTATCTTATCAATATCTGACTTCAATGCAGGCTTAAATTAAGTAGCCAGTAAGGTAGGTTGGTTATTTTAGAGCGAGGATTCAGCTAACTCTCTCTCTCTTTCCCTTATTAAGCTTAGATGACTAGATTCTACACTGAATAGATGACGCTACCTTTGTAGAGGGGTATAATGGGCAGTCAACAGTTAACTGTTTATTTATTGATTTAATAAGTTATGTCAAATTTAAATAAAAAATATCTTGTATCGGTTATATATTTCCACGTTTCCCTAGAAATCGACCTTCCACAATTGCTTTAACCATTCCTTCTCCACGTATTGTATGTCCAATCCAATTCTTCTTTCTTCTGATTATTGTTTCCAATATGCAGCGATTTTCTTTGATTTGTTGAAGTACCTACTTTTTTATTTGTCTTCATGTCTTTCCATGTTATCTGTTGCATTCTTCTCCAAATCCACATTTCAAGTGCTTCAATTTTCTTCTTATCTTTTTCTTGCAATGTCCAGGTTTCTGCTCCATATAATGCTATACTCCATACAATTGTCTTTATGATTTTCTTCTTAGTTTCTAGTCATAATGTTTTTGTTAGTAATCTCTTCTTCATATAAATGCCAATTTGGTCATTGCAATCCTTGTGCGGATTTTGTTACTGCACCTTCCATCCGATGTTATAATTGCTCCAAGGTAATTGAAGGTTTTGACTTGTTCAACTTGTTGATTATTAAGTGTAATGTTCATTTGATCTTGCCCATTTCTTGAAACTTGCAATACTTTTGTCTTCTTTATGTTTATCTTCATGTTGAAATCCTTTGCTTTTTCTATTTAAGTTGTCTACAAGGTTTTGCAGTCCTTCTTCTGAGTTTGGTATCATTGCTTGATTGTCTACGAATCGCACTTCTTTAATCATTTTTTCTCCTATTGTTACTCCGTCTCGTATGTTGTCAATTGCTTCAATCATTTTACAGTCTGTTTAGCGATATTCTTCTATATTTCTGATATAAAATATTGCTGCTTCAAACGAATTGCATCCTTTTATATTTATGGACCAACCCGAATATTTGCCATTTTCGAAAGAAGATCATTTCACACTATACCAAACTGTTGATACCCAAATTGGGTTAAAGTTGTAACAACTGATACTTCAAAGTATACCGACCTGCATGGAATTGGTTCTTTGCACAACGCATCGCAGATAGCGCACCGGGTCCTCAGGCCCGTCCCATCTGGATAGCCACTTGCTAGGTGTCTCACCATGGAGCAGGGCCTCGGCCAAGGTGTGCACCTCAGAGGTGAGAAGCTGGGTGCCCCGGATCACTTTGGAACACTGTGCCAGGCACTGGTGCACATACTGGACCAACATCACCGCGTTGTAGTGCTCCAAGCGTAAGAAGGTGGTCACTGGAGAGTCGGAGGAACGTTCGGCTGGTGCCTGGATGCGCATCTGCAGTACATATTAATCATGTTGTTGTATTTCTCTGTCTATGAACAACAAAAATATTATATCGTCCTCCTGTATATGTAACCAAATACACACAATTTTAAAGTATAGTAAGTATGTGAATAAAAATTGTTGGTTGGAAATATTTACGATTCCATTATTATGTACTACATTAAAATTATCCTTAGTTGCACTTTAATAAATAATATTCATTAATTCGATATAAAATTTACTGATATTATCTTATTTCTACTTTACACACCATTTCTCAAATAACCTGTAGAGTGTATATCCATAATCTGTAGAATATATTATTGTATAGGTACGAAATATTACATAGTGCAGTAAACAATTGTAGAAATATGTATATAAAGTATATTATGTCATAATCTGCTGATACCTAAATCTACCGATTAGCAATCTGTATTATTCGTGAGAAAAATATAAAATTATATAAGAATCTAATTTATAGAGGTTATTCATCAACAGATAATAAACTATTGTTCAATTTTTAAGTTTTTAGTGTACATTAAATTTTAGCACCTGAGTACTCTATCAGCGATTAACCCCCCCTCCCCTTGCGTCCTTTTGAGACAGCCTATAGCATACTGTAGCATTTTATCCAATTCTACATTCTCTAGAGAGCAGCAGTATAAGGACTCTAACAAAGATAAAATATGATTGGATTAAAGAAGCAGCCAGCATTGCAACTAAATTTGATCGACATACGCGATTGTATTTCATGTTCTGCAATTGCTAAAAGATTGTAAGATCTCAAAATTATCATACATAAAACCAAAACAGTGGACAACAATTTCAATAAAACAGTGAACATTCTACTGCAACAAACCAAACAGACAAGATATCCCATAGCTATGTAAAATCCTCTGATCAGAGTTTAATATAAAAACTTTTTCCTAGTCTAGAGTGAAACCATGATGATATTTCACAGAAAATTTCCTACCTGAATGATCTGTGAACCCTGGTTCAGTTTTTTCCACAGGTTCAATATGGGCGCAAGTTCCTGCTGCCAAACTTCTTTGTCGAATTTGGTGCCTTTGACTTCGGCCCTCTGTAGCACTCGCAGCTGCCCAATCACCTGAGTGGCGATGATGCGTTGGGCCGACCGATCGATATTCTCTGGCAAGCCGAAATAGGACGGCTTGTCGAATTCGGGCAACTCCTGGATGCTGGCGATATAATCCTAGTTACAAATATGAATGGTGATAACTAGTCACGTAAGTAGTAAGATCAAATCAACTGAATAACAATTTCGAAATGCAGAAGGTGACCCACAAATCCCTACAGGAACAGTTCAGGGTCAAATATCGAAGATTGTTGTGTTCGATGTCTATGTCTGAGACACCCAATTAGTGTAGATTTATTTCCAACAAACTCACTGCACTGGTCGTGGTCCCAGGCAGTCGAACAGGGCCAATTTTCTTGTGACCTTGGCCCGACGCTCCATCAAACAGCTGAGTCAGGTAGGAGGTCAGTACACGCAAGTCAAACGGGTTATCTATGCGGCCACCATAGATGGCGTTTTCGAAGAGACCACGCACAAAGTTCCAGTTGATGTCCTTATTGCCCGCAGCGCCTCCAGACAAGCGGTCAATAATGTCAGCTCCAGAGCGCAGATCAGCGAAGGAAAATTCGTAGAATTTCGTCCAACCCTAAAAATAATAGCATTGCCTCAATTAAAAAATATTGGCATCTTTTTAATTTTTAATTGTCACATTTTATTAATTGGTACAGCCAGCAGCTAAAGCGCACACAACAAATGATTTGTCTACAATCCTGACATTTCTGATGCAGTTACTTTTGAAGAGTATAAATTGATTAAGTTTAAAAGCCTCCATGTTTATTATAGTTTTGGAATGAAACACGTATAGAGAAAGTTGTGATTGCTAACAAAATCATCAGCACTCAAAACCAGAATATTTGCTGAACACTTTGCTTTCATTACATGTTCTTTTAAAAGATATGTGTACAACCACCAACATAACATATTGTGCATTTGTCAAATGGGTTAAAATTTGGCCCATCACAGGCGGACTTTTTAATTGCGATTTTTAACATTTACGATTTTTTCTTTTAACCAATATTTATCAGGAATCCCGATTCTGAAAAAGAATTATTAGCTCACCTGAGGGATGAAATTTCTTCGTTCTTGTACAACTGCATGGAACCAGGCGAGTGCAAACAGCGCACTTGACCGCATCACAGAGCCTCCTTTGGCCACGTAAGATGGTGACCAACTCTCGTAGCTGCGTAGAAGATTTCGTTTTACCCCTGGTGGAGCCTAAATTGAAATACAAAATATAAATATAGCTATTCTGACCAGTTTAAAAGTACCACAGCAACAGTATGATATCAATAGATATAGTCAGTCTAAACTTCAATATAATTTCAGTGGCTAGACTAGCGATAATGTTTGTAATACGAGGTAAATGAGAAAGACTACCTCTTTATTAGGTTGCAGTGCTATAATATATCAGTGGCATACTTCATAAGTGATTTTGAAGCTTGATTGCAGGAGGATAGTGGGGAACTTGATATGAGGCTCAGCCGTCATCCACAGGCGGAAGTCTTCGTTGGCATTAAGGGAATTCATCTCCTTCTCCAATGTTGGTAACCAGGATGTAACGAGGTGCAGATTCTTCAGACAAAGCCACTCGCCATTTCGTGAACACTCTCGCAGTAATTGCAGCGCAATGTCAGCTTGGCCTTGACCCATTGCGACCTACAATCATATTACAAAATAAGAGTAGAAGTAGGTGATCTATGAACAAGGACAGTAAGAAAAGCAATCTATGCGTTACCTGATGATACTTTTCAGTGCCGATAGTTTGGGCGGCTAAATCTTGAAGTTCCTGTGACGGATCAGCTCCAGGTGAAATGATCACTAAAATGGGCTCTTTACAGGACGTTTCCTGTTCATAGAGACGTTTCAGACTGCTCGCTGGGGCTGACAATTCCTTCAAATCTGTCAAATACATCAGTTAGTTACATCTATCTTTAAGAGTTGCACAAAATTTCCACATTAAATCAGTGACATCATCAAATTACTAAAATTTATTCTCTGTAGAAGTACTTTCACTATCATCAAATTATTTTACATGCCTCATTACTCTATGACCAATAAGACTACGGGCAAACTTACCTAATGCCTTGCAGGCAAACTGCACCAAGGCCGACTGCAATCTATCCGGACGAACCGCTTGGACAATAAGAACCTCCTGGAACGCTGACAGCCTGCGATTTGGCACCTCCTGTTCACACTGCTTAGATCTAGAGAACTGGGACCACATCGAAGCGTCCTCTAACTGAGCAACCGCAGACAGGTTCGGTAGAGCCGACTAAATCGGTACAAAACAGATTATATCATACGCAACTATGAAAACATACTGAAAATATGGAAGAATGAGTAAGATTCAGAAAAAAATAAGCGGTAGGAGTAGAGTCAAGTATGAAGAAAAGGGTTAAGTAAGGTGAGTAAGATTAAGTGGCCCCTACAAAGCAAACTTTTAAGGACTACAACCAGAAACCGTACCATACAACCTCCATCAAATATACACGATTCAGAATCAAAGTTGTCACGTCATCAGACGATTCTTAACAGAGCAAACAAAAGCCCGTTTCTACATCACTCCTTCTGACTTATGCCTGCTATACAAATAATATGTACCTACGCAATATAAAACATCTATTTGACTACACTCAAGTACATACAACACTTCAACTTCAGGTCACATCCGTTCAAGGCGACGGATCTCGTCTCCAAGTGGGAGACGGTGCTATGACAGGACAGGAGCTGATTGGGGAGCGAGCCAAGCTACCCACCGGCCTCCCAAAGCAAACTAAAATATGAAGCGATCAAGAGGGAAGAAAATAAAGCAACTATTGTCCCTTACTTGGAGTTGTGTGACAGCTGTTGCTCTTTCTTTATCAATCCATGATATATTACATCCACCTTTGTCACCACGAACATCGCTCACAAAGGTGCCAATAAACACCTCCCATTCCTAAATAAACAGCAACACGTTTAATACCCTATCCAATCTTTGAAACAAACAAGAAAGTACCCAGCTTACATTTTCTCCAAATAGATTTTCGCGCATCTTATGGGCCATGTGGAGAGCAAACATGAGCCGGTCCGCTTTGAACAAGGATCGACAAACATTTTCGTAAACAAGTCCTTCCAAACATTTTAGTAAAGATTGGATGCGCAACTCAGCATTCAAACCCTCCTGTAAAATTGTAAATTGTATAAATGTAATCAATACAAGTAGCAAGTAAAAAACGTTTCAAGCTCAAAATCAATAGACTTTGAAAACATAGATATTCAATTTGTTGAAGTTCGCTATTTGTCAATTATTGTTCATCATCAGTTCTAAAGGTTACACGGTATATTATTTGGGTAATATTTGCAGAAGGATAAATTATTACAAAAGATAATATGGTAGGTACATAAATATAGTGCATTCCTCACATGTAAAATAAAAAATGATAAAATAGCCCTTTGGTAGGTACCTAGCAACACAAAAATGATGTCATTTATAATAGATATGAGCTAACAATTTCATAATTATGTCACGCACAAAATTATCAAATTAACAACAAAGAGTTTACACTATTAAATGTTATGTAACATTTCTGGTCATTTATTCAACAATCCCAATCTTCTTTAAATTACACCTTTAGAAAATTATCTAGACTTCGAAACACCTAAAGAGTTGATATGATTCATAAATTCATCTGATATTATTATTATTTTTCACAAACTACCAACTATTATCTATTTATGTAGTTATTACTCACTAATTATTCGAATTATCCTCCATAGAAGGTACTCCAATTATAAATATCATTTAAACTTAAATTAGCTAATGCAAAGTTGTTGCTCATTTTGGACTAACATGCAGGAAACCATGCAACAATTCCATGCATCTATATTGCCCCAGATTCAAGTTACAAGCACATCATCAAGTTGGCACGCGCAGTGGATAAAACTGGGTGGAAATTCAACTCTAGCTTCAAGATATTTGGATGTGTCTATGCGTTTGTTTTGCACTGTGTTTACTGGCTGCATGATTGATACGGGAAAATACAATTTCCGAAAACAATTACATTATGTATGTATGAATTCAGTTTGATATTATTGCCACAACATCCTCTTATTCACACTTTGCCAATAATTGCGCTCTATCATCTACATGGTTTGTTTCGTGTATTTAAATCATTTCCAGTCGGTCTAGCCGATTATTTGGTTCATGAACTGACTTTGTGTATTGAACTCTGCCATATTCAAAGAATGTGCAATGCATGGACTACCCAATATTTCAACAGAATCCATATCCAGCAAACTTATTCTATCAACGTTATAACCAATTTCATCGCAAACCTACTTCTTGTGGTTCTCAATTTGAACAACCTCAAAGGTTTTTAGAATGGCCAGATATTTTATTTTGTTTTCCAGGTAAAGAATTCATTAAACCACTAGACAAATCACCTCTTAGCTAATAAACAATACCACGAGCAAAGAAGTAAACAATTTGATCAAAGTGTGAAGCAATCAAAGATAGTAGGAATGATGAAATCCTCAAAAATTAGACTGAAGAATTTTTTAGAAATGAATCATGAGTTTCAATCCAGAATCTAAGCTATTTTATGTAAGTTGCTTCTTATTTCCCAACTTGGAGGTATACTATGCATTATCTATTCAAAATTGTAATATGGCGCCAGTAAAGTATAGATGAGGCAATTCTGTACCATTTATGTCCTCAAAAAAGCTACCTATAAAAATAAATTAAGTAATTTCACACATTTCGGAACTTGATTCACAATATCAAAAACAATCCTAAGCAATAAATAATTTTATAAGATTTTACAACCAAATAAAAAACAATCTAGAAATGAAAATCAAAATATGTTTCAAACAATATACTTAGGTGGGTCAAGGCCAGATTTTTAATAAGATATTTTTTTAGTCTTACTCAGGAACTGATAGTCAATGAAATAGATGTGTGGTTCTACATAGGTGTTTTAGACATTTGTTATCACAAATTAGACATTCTTACAATTGACTATACAACCAAATTTGTTCGAAAAAACACAGTTCCTAAAACTTATTTTATAAAGATTGTCTTAAATTTTTTTCCGAATTTCTCTTTAGTATTACTCATATTGAAATAATTCCATACTACTGTCAAAAAAATTGACAGATTCAAAAAGAAAACTATATTTTATAAGGACGGCGATACTGTATGCAACTATTTATAAATAATTAAAAATCTTTTTAGCTCCATATTCAACTAATAAGTGCCAAAGGATTTCACATGAAGATAAATAAAATTAACTATTTTCCAGCCAAATGTTAGTGATACTCTTGCTATCTATGTGGCAGTAGTGGTTTTGAACTTTTCGAGTTAGTGTTAAATACTTTTGGATGAATGCTGATCCTCGCAAGTGAAGAAACTGCTGATATAATTTTATAATCCTTATGTATAAGTATCATTATCTAATTTCAAATACATATATATACTTTGGATAGTTATTAATAAATTTACTATATTTTAGTGTTCTATTTGTTTATTTATGTAAAAGATATCTTTACTGTATGTACTGATTAATTAATAAAACATACATTTCCAAAAGATAGATAATTATGATTTTCAAATACAGATAAATAACTTGACTTTAGTTCCTCATTTTTGCTAAGCAAATATGTAGCACCGATCCAAATTAAAAGTAATTTTTATTAAACACCATGATGATTTTCAGCTGTCTTTTGAATCACTCCAAACAAATTACTTCGTTATAGAATTATTATTAATATGAAGAATCATTGCCAATATGTTTCGCTTCCCAATGCCTATTACCGAATGATATCCCTGAAAATACCTCTCACAAAAGTTTTGCAATAATTGTCAGTTTTTCTCAATAAATTTCTTTCTTACTAAATTTTAACTCAAAGAACATTCTATTTATACAAAATGTGGTTATTTCTTACAGAAAACATTCTGTCTATTTCTGTAATAAAAGAAAATTCATTTTCATTCATAGCATAATCGAATTCATTCTAACAAAGTGCCAACTATGCCTACCTGTCCTTGTTCCAGCGCCTTCTGGAAGATGCTGAGAAATGAGGCCAAACTGAAGCGGTACATGTTGTTGATCTTGCACAGGTCACTGATGGCAAAGTAGAGACTGCTGCCATTCTCGGCCAGAGGCAGGAAGACACCGCGCTCCTACAAGAAGACAACCCTTGCATTGGATATATGGAACAGGAAATGGGTATAGACTCGTTTATATTCCGAGTAAAAAATCGTAATAATAAAGTTCGTAGTTAAAATTGACCTTTATAAAACTTATTACTTACGCTCTTTTTTTGTCCAGACAATATCGTACAAATAAGGAATTACAAAATGTCAAATTTTATTGGAATTACCATTTTTAAAATGGCTCACTAAAAACTATTTTCAACCATACATTTTTTCCCTTTTAAATAAATGTTTTAATGAAAATGAGTCATGGCTATTTAGTAAAATATTCGACTATAATTAGACCCATTTTGAGATAGCGAGCTTGTGAACTTACCTCATCCAATGACGACTGAAGGCGGACTGATTCTGCCAGTGATTCGGCAATGGTTACACTGCTCTGTTTGGTCTTGTTCAGTGAGGCCAGCAGCTCTTTGTTATCCAAGATGTTGCCTTGAGCATTGGCAAGTTCCTAAGATATACAATACGTATGTAAAAGAAACAAACCTTTGGCAAAAAGAAGTCACCAACCTCAAATTCAAAACAAGATTTTAACTACAATTTACGACACAAAGACAATTCTTTGTCATATTGCTAAATGACATCGCATTATCAAAATTAAAAGCCCTCAACAACCCTTAACCAACATAATTAATCTCAAAATATTAATTGATATTGTTCGGACCTTTAAATTGGTCAACTACATAAAAGAGCGCTATCATGATTTTTTTTTTGTTTGCGATGTTTTAGATCTTTCTTTTACCTAGTCTATATTGGGTGCTCTTTGTGCTTTGAATAACTCCATGTCGAAGATTAGCCTGTAGTTTTAGAAATAAATATGAAAAATCACGTCCTTGAAATACAATATTAATTCGCTTCCCAATGCCTACATAGTGATAATGAATATCCATAGACATAAGACCTACACGTTCAGCAACGCTGATGACAAATATCCCTGAACATACCTCTAACAAAGATTCCTCTAACTGCGCAAGTTCCACCTTCAACTCCTCTTCCTTCCTCAGCAGCTGCGTCTTGCGGTCCTCCAGCTCGGGCTTCTCGTGCTGAATAGTGGCCGCCAACAGCTGACCACTAAGCCCGGCCCTGGTGATGGTGAAGTTGACCGCGGTCACCGTGCTAGCCGCATCAGGGGGCAGCTCCGATTGAGGATTGCGTGTAGCCAAGAAGAGCCGGAACTCGGGATTGTAGTCGATCACTTTATCACCCAACTGAACAACTTGTCGAGGGCCTAATTAGTAAGAGAATCAAATCGCTTTAATTTTCTTGCCAATATTTCAATGATGAAGGAACAAAAGTGAATTTTCTATTTATCAATATTCGTACACGCATTATTATAGCTTAAGATTAATGCCAACATCAAAGTTCCTTGTGACTAGAAATGGCACCGTTCTATGCTTTACTTGCCTTGAGATACAAAATCCCCGCGTAGTAGAGGATACAAAACGGGTTCGACACCGTCCACTTCCTGAATAAGCAGAGTTTTGCCAAATCGAACTGCCAATTCCAATGCTGTGCTGAAGTTGGAGTCCTAAAAGTTCATAACAACATAAAACGAACCAATAAGAAAATGATTTTTTTGGAAAACGATACTGGTCATTGATTTTTTGCATACCAAATCACAAATTACACACTGTTTCAATGCAAAGGGTTACAGGTTTTGTCCTCTTTCTACAGGAAAAATGTTCTACATATTTATTTTCAATTAAAAAATAATTCAAACTTTAAACGAACCTCGCCATGCGAATAGAAATATTTAATAATAAAGTAAACCAACCATAGGGAAATCAAATCTAGTGGAGACCAATTCTATATCATGACGTGATGATATGAGCTTATTACCTGTTGGTTAATCACTTCCAGTCGCTGGTCTTTGAGATGCGTTCTCAGCCAATCAGTTGCTCGAGAAGATGGATCGATTAAGAAGGGTCTTAGAGAGCTCTGTGAAAAAACCAAACATTACATGTTACTTAAATATTACACTATTAAGATTAACAAAGAGAAAAATATGCAGTCACAGCTACTGTAACTCTGTACAAACTATCCATAAGACAAACATATTATTTTATCTTCATAAATAATGAAAATTATATTTGATAAAATTGACAATAAAGTGAAACGCATTTTCAAACAATGCAAACTTAACGTCCGCCTGTATAGGAAATCTCACAC
>JAUYWI010099139.1:0-11667 GCA_034780595.1 Parotoplana pacifica | reverse complement strand
GATAAAATGCATGTCTTTCTGTCCTTCCCTGTATGTAGTTACTTCTCCAACACCTGTCACAGTGCAAAAATAGCAAACTGCTGGTGTGTAACTGTCATTTTCTCTCTCAATCTTTTAGTCCACAATTTCAGGGTCTTTCTTATTATGTTAATTTAGCATAGCTAAAAATTAAATTCTGCATTTGTTGATACGTTTCAAAATTTCTATACATACATTTATTTAATATTCTGTAAAATTTTAGCCTTGAGAGTAAATTCCGTAACATCGCTGATTTCTGCAGTTTACTTAATGCTCTATTTGTGGTGTATTTGTAGAAATATAGAAACAAATAATTGAACATTGTTGCATTACCTTTATGAAATTTTGGATACTTTAAAAATCTGATAATTTTTATTTAAAACAATTCAAAATTATTATTATATATTGCATATTATAAACAAATAAACATTATAGTATATAATTATACAAGAATTCAAAAGTACTCTATTATTTTATTTTAAATATAAGTCAAGATATGCATTGTGCTATTTTATATTATCAACAAATATTTCATTATTTTCGGAAGCCTATATTTTAATAGAAAAACACCAATGAATTTATTGAATTTACATATGAGCATAGCCACACATTAGATTTTAATAAATATAAATAATTGGATTGTAATATTCCATGCTCAATTACGTAATATATTAGTATTATTTTAATACATACTATTCTTTTAATAAAATGCTTTCCATTTCCAGTCCCCAACAAAAGTTATAGCCAAAGGTATTAAATCTTTGGTTTTAGCGACATGAAAAAAGTTAGAAGTCTTTAACGGTAATATAGTACAATATTCGATTTGTTTTGTAAGCATTATAAAAAGAAACCTTATCTTAATAATAGCTTGTTAAAAATAAATTCTAGGACATATAGAGGCAGTATCGGATCGCCAAACTCCATCCGAAAAAAGCAACCAATCAATCACTGCTTCTCAAGTATCGATGGGTCTATAAAATTGGCACAAATTTCCATTTCAGTAAATAGATAGGTTTGACATCTCTTTTATTTTTTATAAAATATATTCTATACATCCCTGATTTTATTTTTATTCCGATTCCCAATGGGGTATTTTCTTTTTTCTTAACGTTTATGTATGCTATTAAGATATAAAAAAAATAATAACAACACCCAAAAAATCCCGAAACCGATCTGACAATTACGTGACTCATTATTTCAGTTCAGTCAGTTGTGTGAAATAGACAAGTAATTTCTGTTTGACATTATGAGGTCTGCAAAGCTGACAATTTATTATAACACTTACAAATAAAAACATAAAAATATAATAGAGTAAATTATCACAGAATATTTTTATAATTTTGATTAATAGACAGAAACCTACTTTATTTATGTAAATCAGTAAGTACATTTTGATTTGGGTAATTATTAGTTCTTAAGTATTGCATTTTATAGCATAATCTTGGTCGATGATCACATAATAATAGTTCAAGTACTGTAGTTTATTGAAAGGAATAGCTCGGATTAGGAGTAGAACCACACCATTGACCTATGAATTTGATAACATCAGCACATTCTGGACTTCTTGAAACTTTTGCAGCCATCATAAAACGATTATACTCTTCTTTGTTTGCCACGTGTCCTACTTTTTTAAATTCAAGAGCGTTGCTCAGAACGGGATAACCAGTAATAATACATGGTTGAGAAGCAGGTGCATTGCCTCCTATTAAAGAAGCTTCATATGCACCTCTTTTGTCTCGCGGCAATACTTGTTCTATTTTTTGATCCATCGATATCGCTAATACCCATTCACGAACTTCTTCATATT
Organism: Parotoplana pacifica; assembly: GCA_034780595.1. NCBI lineage: Eukaryota > Metazoa > Platyhelminthes > Proseriata > Otoplanidae > Parotoplana > Parotoplana pacifica. The sequence continues at coordinate 9,842 of JAUYWI010099139.1, read as the reverse complement.
CTTCCGAAGTAGTATAAGGTTTTTGTGGAAGAGGCACTTCCATGGGAATATCAGTATCCTAAAAAATGAAACATATACGTATATAACATGAGGCTATGGAAGAATTAATCATTGAACATTTCAAATTATGTAAAAGATTTAGAGGATTTCAAAAAGATGTCGTGTTTGCTTTTTATGGTAAATGTTAAGCTGGAAACACATTCTATGTATATTATTCTGGCACAGCAAAATTAATAACTGATGACTAAAAACATACTAAAAATGCAAAAGGATCATAAAAAATCACTGGTAAATATTATAGGAAGAATATATAAATGTATACTTTTGATCTAGCTTTGTGCGTAAAACAAACATGCCGGTAACTAATTTCTCATAAATCTGTGTATCGTTAGTACATATTGTCTGTGACCTCTATTTTGATATAAAAATAATTTGGTAGTTTCCATATTTTCCTATGAATAAAAATTATGTAAATGGCTCGATATACTTTATGCGCACAGTTATACCAAAAATACAGATTTATATATTCCTCTAATAATAAGCAGATATTGATTTTTTTAATTATCAGTGTACAGTTTTAGCTTGTCTTTAGTCATCAGTTATTAATTTAGAATGTGTTTCAAGGTTTGCATTTACCATAAAAATAAAAAAAACATGTTTTAAAACCACCGTTTTGTTTTCAAACATATAGTACAAATAATTTATCACAGACAAAAAGAATAGTCTGAACAAAAAGTTTTGTGGACATTTTCAACTAAATAAAAAAATAACAGTAGTAGATAGACTTACAAAATACTAATCAATTGATCTAATTTTCAACAGAGTTGTGTAGTTTTAACAATTCAAAAATTATCTTAAGGTATACTGATAGAAGAAACTATGTAACACTGCTAAACGTTTCTGATAATTTCTAGAATCTTTGGAACCACTGCAGCTGAAAGCTCTAAAGGTCTATACATGTAAACTTGTCTATATTGTACGGAATATGGAACAGCTGATTTTCTATTATCATTAGCAGATATTGCTGATATGTTGGCATTGCAGAATCAATATACCACCTGCTGCCTTTCTGTATTTTCGGTAAAGTAGCTCACCTGAAAGTTTGCATTGTCCAACATATCAGAAGAACCCTCAGGATCTTCTATTGCCTCTAAGAGATCCAAATAGTGATTTAGATAAACAAAAGCTGTGTTCTCCCAGCCCATCTTCTTTGACATCATACCAGCCTCATAGAACGCCTTATCTGCGGGAACAATATCTGTATGTCGGAGAAGTGCGACCGATAATCGAGTGTAGATTTGGTCTAGATTTTGTTGACTAGAAGCAGCGGCCAGTGATGCAGAGCGTATCGCATAGTAATGGGCCACAACCAACATTTGACTGAACACTTTCAACTCTGTGGGATTAGAGCTGAGGTTTTGACACAGGTCGTAAAGTACATCTCGTAACTGTGCCCAGACCGGATAAGCCTTTTCTGTGCACATATCGCGCATGGATGTAATGTCCTAAAATTAATAAGGGTAACATAAATATAGCGGAGTACTCTATTGAATGACAAATTAATGTTACAATATGTTCAGCACTGTCTTGAATTTAAATCTGAGAATTTAGTGCAAAATCTATATTTAATAAAAAGTTTTTTATAAGTTGCATATTTATTTAGCTTGATAAATTGTGATAACAAAGAGCAGACATTTGTGGATCGTATAAATCTAGAAAATCGTTTATTTATCTTAATATTACAAGTATGTTAATCTAAGTTTATATAACAAACGATTCTATCTTGATATATACAATTAGAAACATAACACAAGATATTCATAAAATGTTAATACAAAACTAAAAAAAACACATAAAGTTACATATTTTCATATATTTACCTGAAACAATCGTTTATAAATATTGAAATTCTGAGGAAATGCTGGCGCACCGTACTTGACATACAATTCCAATGCCTCAGATGGTTTGCCATCTTTGATGAGCTGACTGGCGTAAATGGCACAGTATTTGTGCAGAACCTGTTGGCTTTGCTGCTCTGCTGTTGAGAGGCACTTGGTCCATTTGCCCTGCTCAGCATACATATCCAAAGCTGACATTACATCCACTCCGGCCAATTGATCCGCTTTACCTGCAGTCTACAAAATATAAAGTCATAATTAATTTTCTTTTAATCTGAAAACTAGCTACTACATAACTATATAAGCAGGCACCTACCTTCAATGATTCTTTATATTTTTCATCTACATATTGCTCCAATCGGGGCTCTAATTCTTGTGCAACCTTCTTCGCTTTGTTCCACTCCTCGCCAGCAATGAAAGCATCAATAGCATTTCGAATTTGGTCAACATTAAGATAAAGCTCAGCTGCAGCACTATATCGCTATAGGAGATTTATTAGAAACAAAATTTAGCAGGGTGAGACAAACACTACCTAAATTACAAAATTGCACATTCTAAATAATTTTTCCAGTTTAAAATAGTCATTTAATGATCTTACGAGTATAATATACTATGTGAATACTAACAATAATCAGTAATGATCTCAAAATGTTCTTGGTTACAATTATGACCGGTGGTCGTCAATATGTTCACCATTATTTCAATGCAACTTTCTGCTCTGGATGCACTACTTATGTAATTGTGCACTGATCGTTAGAAGATTTTCTTGAGTTCAATATTGAAGTTCCTGGATGGTGATATGTTTGCGGACCGGACCTGCCATCGAATTGGCTCTAGTCGCCCAATCCAAACCATTGCTTGTCGAACAATTAAAGAATAATGGGGTGGTGCCCCAGTTTGATTCCTAACTCTGGAAGACCAAAACATGAACATCTGCAAATAATTTCATATGAATCACAAATTGGGGGTCACATTTCCTCACCCTGTATATATTATCTCTTCTAAATATTATTTTTTTCAAAATATAATCAATGAAGTCATTATACCTAAATTCGTAAGAAATCAATTGAGTTATAGTTTTATTAAACATAAAAATGTTGCTGTGACAGGTGGCATCTAAAACATGAAAGAGGTTAACCCATTGGTATTGGTAAAAGCTCAATGCATTTTCACCTTGATTTCAATAAGTCGAGGAGCCACAATCTCCACCACTTTGCTGGCTTTGTCGGGACCCAGAAACTTCACTGAAAGATCACCAGCCTTCATCCAAGCTTTCTCCAGTATTTTGAAATCCTGTGTGACATCGGTGGTCATCTTAACATAACATTCCACAGCACGCAAATAGTCCCCTGTTGATTCCCACTGACGTGCTTGATCTAGCAACGTCTCAGCTCCCTTGCCTTGCTTTGATGTCATCTCGCGTTCATAGTCTTCCTACAACAAAAGTCCAACCATCAATAGAATATCCAATAATTATATTTTATCTCAATTATAACAAAACCTATCTAATATTATACAGCCAGGCTGAATCAGATGAAATGTCATCCACTTGTCACTGATGTCATCAAAGCATTTGGATGCTGGAAAATCATACTTGAAACACATCAATTTGGGCTGAAATATTCACGATGAAACAAACATCATTTAACACATATAGGCCATCAGCTCAAAATGATTTAAATTTGGTAAGTTTAAAACTACCAACAAGGAACATAGATAAAAAATATTGATTTAAAATTTTATTGCTCATCTTTATGTTTCTTAGAGTGAAGAAATAAAGTAATTAATTTTAAAAGAGTTAAATTAGACGTTTCACCATAAACTCCAAATCAAATTAAATACGCTTCTGACAGATTTCAAGACTATCGGTTGCTGTTTTGTGTTGAATCATTTCTTGATTTGAGAACACAAGACAATAATTTTGTATGTATAATGAACCGCCATTAGTATACGAAATATCAAATCCTATACATATTTTATGTTTATAAATCAAAAATTATGGACTATCACAAAACGCACTTGAAGTGCACTCAGCTTGTGAGGTAAGTACTCCTTGCAGACTCTCAGAGCATCCTGCCACATAGCGGCATCACGATAGGACTTGATGGCAATGTCTGGCCTCTGGGCCCGCAGTAGGTAGGACTCTGCCCGGGCGAAATCTTTCTCTTCAAAAGCGAACCTCGCCTGGCCAACTAGGACGTCGGCCACACTGTCGGGGTCGTGCTGCTCGGCTACGCGCTGGGCACTATCCCAATCTTGATTGTGGACGTACATGAGGACCGCCTCTCTTGGTTTGTTGGACTGAAACAGATAGTCAATGAAAAATATAAATTTAAACTTCATACGTTCTAATAAGTAAACTTGTATTCAGATCATCAATAATTTCACTTTCTTGAGTTAATTTCATTTAAAAGTCTAAAATCAATGACATTTTAACATCTTCGTAAAATTTTTCGAAATATAGAAAATCCGTTATTTCATTCAAATCATAAAGTATTTTATTCGATAAATCGCGCCACAAAACGTTATCTAAAAGTAACTGTTAACCAAAGTTAACATGAGAAAAATAGGAATAAAACGTAACAAACCTTAATAAACTCGGCTTCGGCCTCTGGAAATTTTCCTTCATCTTCCAAATACATGGCATACTTGTTGTGTATCTCCGGCATCTTAGAGGTCATAGAAGTTCGCGCCAGGTCAAAGGCAAACTCAAAAGCGCAATGATCCGCGGCATAGTCAATGGCCTTTTCAAGCAAATTAAACTTGGTAAGCAACTTCACAGCCGACTCTCCACCTAAATGCTTGGCCCACAAATAGGCGACTTGTTTCGGGGCCTCGGATTCACCAGAATTATTGGCCACTCGGTAAGCATCTTCCCACATGTCCTGCTGTCGGTACATGTTGACTGCAGCCTTCCAGTCGCTGATCTAGATAAGAAAAAAAATCAAACACCTTTCCATCAACAACACCAAAGCAATTATAGGTTTGTTACAGTCTTGATTAGGTACCTCTAGGTAATATTGTTCGGCCTGTCTGTAGTTTCCTTCCTGTTCCATTTCCTGAGCAAGATGATAGTGTGTCTTTTCCACAAGATCTGGGTGGTGCACCTTTACCAGTCTGATCACATCCTTGAACAATTTGTTCCTCTTGTACATGGATATAGCTTTGTCCACTTCGTTCACTGTCAGATAGAGACGCTCAGCTTCCTTAAATTTACCACTCGTTTCAAGATCAGCAGCTTGGCGAAGATACATACTATAAAATGTTTAAAAAAAACTACATAGTTATGTTATTGTTTTATGTACAATGTAAAACGGATTCATTGACTAAAAGTTTGGTAAGTGTACACTGTTTGATGTTCCTACTACACAACACATGTGCAAGTGTGGGGCTCCGCTTTCTCTCATAAAATGTTTGATAGAAGAAATAAAAACAAAAACTACAACGGACAGCAAAATAATATAATGTTGACCATCCCAAAAAAAGGATTTTTGTCAAATAACATAAAAATGCATTTCAATATTGACATCAGCTGCCGAACTAACCTCGAAAGTTCATCTCGATCCATTGCCTTGGAGGCCAGTCGATGCGCCTGTTCCCATAGACCAACTGAGTTATACATGTTGATGGCATCGCGAACACAGTTTGCTTTAATGTAAGCCTGCTCTGCCTTTTCATAGTCTTTGACGGAAGCGTAATGAATTCCTATTTTACGGTAATAGACATTGGTTTTCTCCGAAGTATCCATATTAGCCAATATATGACCAGCTTTGGTCCACTGACGCGAGCTGACAGCTGCATCTACGGCCTTTAAGTACGACCTAAAACAAATAATCAAATAAAACAAAATAATCCAGCAAATACTACATTTAAAAACTAGGAAACAGTGATTGTGCCTACCCAGCTTCTATGAAATGATGTATTGCATTATCAGTTTGTCTCAACGAGACCAGATGATCTCCCCATTCCTCTTCCAATCGTACAACATCCGTTGGGAATGCGATGCGTGCCAACTCGACAGCTCTCTGGAACGCTTTGCCACGACGATAGCATTTCATGGCTTCCTGGTGATTGCTCATACGTTGGTATAGCTCACCAGCTTTTTCAAATAGCTCTGTTTGAATGAGCAGCTACAAAAGAGTAATAATCAAGAACATGAACCTAAAACTCAATTTAACGTGTTACAGAAAATTTCTTCCATTTATCCTCATTAAATTAATTCACATTCTGTTTTGAATTTTATAAAAAAATAAATAAACTAGAATTACATCTAAATATTTATATATTTTTTAAAAATTCGTCTCAATATATCCAGTTTTCTTTCAAACTATAAATTTTATCAAAGATAGAATTCGAAATTTAATAGTTCTACTTCAGTCAAGGTCTTCCAACTCAAAATTCTAAATAAAGAATTAAAATTAGCTCATAGAAAATTTAACAAGTTAACTGTTGATCTTAACTAACTATATCAGTTCTTTATCTGGTCTCTCTTGGTTTGAAAAATTAAATTGTTCTCTCACTTATAAAAATATTCTCAAAATTACACCTCCAAAATTAATGCCACTCATGAAAAAAATCAGTAATCTTTTATCTTCTAAGAATAGTAACAAATTTATTGTTAATTTATCTTTCATTACATTATAACCTTAAAGGAAGCTTCTGTTCTTCAATATTGACACTCAATTCTTCCTCAAAGCGTTAAGTTAGCTGATTTCCAATTTCTGGCTAAAACAGTTTATACCCTTGTCGGTAACCAACTTAATAAACAACTGATGCAACATAACTTTCTTAATTTTTTCTTTAAATCCCAGGTTTTAATTTGGTCTAGATCTAAAAAAACTTTAAAGAATCTAAATTCTAAGGACATTGTTATTCAAGACCTGACAAAGGAAATGGTGTTGTTAGATACATACATCTAACTATATTAATAAATTCAATGATAAAATTGCAGACACTTCATAATTTAGCCTTATTAACAAAATACCAATATCAGTTCATGCAGTTCCTAAAACTGAAATTTCCTTAATAAACACATGAAACCTCATATTACTCCTGAACTCTAGATGTTACTAGTTTATTTACCAATATTTGCCTTGCAGAAACCATTGAGTTAACTGCTAATTTGGTTTACAAAAATTATTGTCCCTCCACCTAAGAAAAATCTTCTTTCATTAAACTTCTTAATTATGCTACTTCTGCTGAATTTATTTTTAATTATAAATTATACAAACAAGTTGATGGAGGGCTATGGGCTCTCCATTAGGTCCAACTTTACACAACCTGAATATGACCAGCTTCAATCTGCTTAAGATCAACCCCTTTATTCTATACTAGGTATGTTGATGATCGCTTTTTAATTGTTCCTGAAAATTGCAACTTCAATAGATTTTTAGATCAAATGAACTCACAAAGTCAACACATTAAATTCACTAGTGAACGTGAAATCAATAATGCCATCCCCTTTTTAGACATGAAAATCAGCAGAAATAAAGATAAAATCAATGCTGAAGTATATAGAAAACCTACTCATAAAAATCTTCTTTTAAACTTTAATTTTTCATGTCCATTATCTTGGAAAGCTGGTATTGTTTATTGTTTTGCCAATAAAATTTATTTTTAAAGTTAAAGTTTACCCTATTAAATTCTTTCATAACTGTAACGAAAACCTCCTCTCTAAAAACATATTGATAGAGCTCCATTTTCTGAAGATTCTTCTTTAAGTTATTTCTGCCTTCCTTATTTGTATACTCATACTCATAGGTTAGTGAAGAGACACTCATATATTGATAAAAAATCTCAGAAGAACATCAAGTTTGATTTTCGTACAATGAAAGTTGACAATTATTTTTCTTCCAATGATATCATTCCTACACATCTCAAATTTAGCGTTGTCTACAAATTTACTTGTCAATGTGATGTTGGCACGACCTACATATGTATATCGCACTAAATGACACCTGGGTGTGAGAATTGAAGAACATTAGAAAACTGGAAAAAATAGCGAACTGAATGGATTATCATTAGAATGATCCAGTTTCTCAATTTAAAGTTGTATGAACTACCAATGATGAATATGCACTCTCAATCAAGGAAGCCATTTTAATTAAACACTTTTGTAGCAGTGATCCTGGAAATTTGAATACTTCTTTATCTAATAACGGTGCTTCTTTTTCCTGAAATATTTTAATTAGTTAAATTTTAATTAAAAAAATTATCATTAAAATAATGTGATCTTTCTTTTTTCGTTGTAATAATGTTGATGTTTATTGTAAATCTGTCTTGAAAATGCTATAAGTGTTTGCGAAACATATCGAAACATGTTTTTTTAGAATGTCTTGGTTATTTTTTTCATATAAAAAATACTAATAAGTAGTTGATATTTTAAATATCTGATTGCCGATTACAAACCTGTGCAATCCTAGTAAGAAGAGCTTGGTTGCTGCTTAGATCCGGTTTACTCAGAGCCAGACGTGCAGCCCTAGCCGCCAGACCACTCTTCATGTACAAGTTGATAGCCCCCATATAGTCTCCTTCTCGTTCCTTGACTTCTCCCGCTTTCTCTTCTTGGTTGGTTTCCAAAAGCCATTGATGATAGTTGCGTCGTAATGTCTCCAATTCAGGGTGGGCTTTTACTTCGGCAACCTTGATGAGAATTACAAAGAAAAAACTGGAATTGACGTGACATAATCGATATGATTTTTATATTATTAATACTTTCATAAAAATCCAAAAATATACGAACATAAAACTAAAACTGCATACACGAGTCCTTGATAGTTAGAATACTCAAAATTTGAATTTGTTAAACACATAAAATACACTGAATGCTCACTTACAAAAATTATCATTTTAAAACTAATTAATTTTATAAAATGCATACCTTAAAATGACTATTTTATAGATCTAAAAAAGATTTTATTGCTAATTAAAATAGTTATACAAATATTCTAAATAGCAATAGAAATCGACAAAGTGATAGGTACATCTTGATAAATGTTAAATTTCTATTATCTTACCTCTAAGGCTTCGTCCCATTTGTGCAAATGCTGGTACATCTCAATAGCCTCATCCACAGAGTTCTGTTCCAAGTAGATATTCTCAGCTTCCTTGAAGTTTTTATCCAATACGGCAATCTTGGCACGCACCCGATAATCTTGCAGGCCAGCACCCTGCCTACCCATCTGATCATCGACCTCCTCAACCAGCTGGTTGGTCTCATTCAAATAACGTGCCCGGGCGACATCACCCAGTGCCGCATAGCAACGTTCAGCCATGCGCAACTGACCAGCTTCAAGCGACATTTTAGCCAACGATCTCCACATGGCCTCGGTTTCCGGTGAGAGATCAAGTGTCTCGAGAAAGACAACTGCCCGACCAAAGTCTCCATCGTCTATAGCAGTGCCAAATTCTATGAGCCCCTCATCCAGAGTGTACGACATTGTCGTAACACCTTCATTGACGACCACCTCCGTTTTGCCATCTGTACGCTCAATGTCCACAACATCACCTCGTAGAGGGAACATGGTAACCCGTTCTGGTGCTTCGATATTGTACCATATACACAAGTTGTCTCGCGACTGGGCCACAACCACATCTGATCCCGGTACCCACTGCACGTAGGAACAATAATTAAGAACGGTTGTTTTGGCGCTAGACTCAACATCATACAGATGCAAACGCAATTTCTTGTCACGGAATAGCAATTTGCGACCAGTTTCATTCAGCTCCAACCAATCAATCTTGGAATCAATTGTTACCTAGAAAAAGATATATGAAAGAACTGAATTCATAAATACTCATAATACAAGAAAATAGGGAATAAACATAATAAAATAATAAAATACGAACTGCAACTATGAAGTCATAACTATAGTTCGAGTACAATTCTTTTAAAGACCGATTTTGAAAAGTGAGCTATTTCTCTAAAATTGTTCAAGTTAACAA
>JAUYWI010099129.1:0-11667 GCA_034780595.1 Parotoplana pacifica | reverse complement strand
CTATATGGTTCTGAGACGTGGACACTACATGAAAGCGATAAGAAGAAAATCGAAGCATTTGAAATGTGGATATGGAGGAGAATGGAGAAAATCTTATGGCAAGAGTAGGCGAAAAATGAAGAAGTCTTAGTATATATCAATGAAAGAAGGAACCTAATAAATACAATTATCAAGCGTAAGAGAAATTGGATATGTCACATATTGAGCAGAGATAACAGTCATTTAATGCAGGTTTTAAGAAAAAGAAGCCACGGAAAAACATGTTAACAGATCATCTTGTAATCAATCCACCAACCGTAATGCATTTCTTTAGTATTAACATGCATTTCAAAAATTCTCTTCCGTGAATGACATTTAGTTGTACATTTATAAAAGTTCGCTTAATTTATATTCTTGCTTATTTATTTGGACTTCTCTCCCCCTGCATCTAAGATTCTCCACCGATGTTAATTGTGCCACGATGAGCCTCACACTGTGGAGCACGAATCAAACGGACTTAGCAGTGTCTTTAGCTGTATTCTAAGCTGTAAAATGTAAAAAATATATACATAGATCGTTCTCTCGTAGCCAGGTCGGAGGAGATTGGGTTAATTTATGTTCCGTTTTTTCTTAGCGAGTTCTCATGTCTGAACTACTGAATCAGTTACTTTGAAATTTGGAACATGATTTAAACTTAAAACAGAAACAGAATTTTGACATTTCAAAGTTTAAACCGGTTTAATGAGTCGAAAACACACATTTGAATGGTCTAAGAACTGAACAGCCATTATCGCCCTCAAAATATATTTCATAAAATTTATGAATATTTTTGCTGATTATAGTTGAAATTGATATGCGTACAACCATTTTGAAATGATAAATCATTTCAAACTTTGAGTTCTAGTATTGTTGATTTCTCCAATCCATACCATTTCCTCATATCTCAAAATACTAACACTTTTTTATGTACCTACCTGCAAATGTACCTATTTGATTTACATAATTATACCGCAGAGATCAATATTTTCTGTGATACCTATACCTACCTAAATGCACTTTTTTTATTTTATACAAAGGTAAAAATGTAAATACCTTGATTTGAGATTAAAATGAATACTGAAATGTTGTAGAAACGACAACACATGAAGAAAGATATAATTTATCTGAAACTATGAACACCACAATAGTCACGTTCATTATATTTTTAGACTTAATTGATATAAACTTTTAATAACCTTAATGCAGATTAACCTTCTCTTACATGTAACAATATTACAGTAAATTTTTGACATAGATAATACCTGGTAATACATACATACCTACACTTGCAAGGTATTTTGTTTAATACTATAATTAATTAATAGAAATTGCACTTAGAATAGTTTATTTGAATGCATTAGCTAAGTGAAAAAAAACTAACGAGAGAGTAAATCATATTTTTCTTATTTAAAAAAAAAACAAAAAACAGGTCTTTTCTAAACCTGTTGCCTACCTATGTACTTGTCAATAAGTAATGTCTTCAAAACGTTTGTGTAACAAAAGTGAGTTCTGTGTCAAAACAGAGAACCTATAATATTGTCTCATAAAGAGAATATACCTACACTGCCGATGGCACTGTTATAGGTATTTGTTCATTCATTTTGCTTCTGTTTCCTATTCATGACCCAATATTTATTGTATCCGGTCTTTTCTTTCCAGTACTTTCCACATTCATCTGCACGATATTAGCACTCATGTAACCTTGGTATCTACATTCATAGTATACATTAGCTTTATACCCCCACCATGCAACAGTTTCTCGATGTCTATGTTGCACCACCGCCTTTGTCATAAAACTTCTTTAGATTTCTTTTTCAGCAAAGTTCCTTCCTCAAGACAGGTAGGTAAATTGTGAGAGAACCAGATGTAATACCTAAATCTAACGTGGTTCACTAAATTAAATTGAATGACATCATTCTTCCGCTAACTAAATAAATTCAATATATAAAGCAAAGTTTTAGAAAATTGATTTTTGATTAGTCAATGTGATAAATGTTTTCTATAACTGGACAGTTTTGTGAGATAAAATGGTATAGCTATTTGGCAAATTTATGTTTTACTGCTTGCTCTACCTACATTTTGAAATTAATATATTATACTTTCTGACCGACTAAAAATATTTTTACTTGTTTAATGGGTGTACTTTATCTATCTTAAACATTGCACTCAATGTCGATTTAAGATCATGGTGAGCTAGTCAACTTTATCAAATCAAAAAATCCATCCAGTTCGATTAGCAGTCAATCTTTTTCTTATGTGCTATTAAAATGACAACAATGGCCAATCGTTCTAGACCTCGTATCTTGGGCACAACCCCGTCGCATGTACCGTCCATATCAAGCACCGAGCCTGCATATCTTTACCATCCACTTCTGCACCCTGTACTGCCTTTACTATCTACCTCTTCCATTGTGGCAAACAAATATTATGAGGATGAATCATCACTAAAACATTTTCAAAATCGTCATCATACTCAATCTTCAACGTCGACTGCATTTGTTGAACTAAAAGGACATAGCTATTTTCAAGAACATCCTTTATCATCCAAGGTCAACTTCTTGCGTGCTTCAAATTTATTATCATCTTCACATGTAGCAGACAAAGGTTTGTCATCAAGTTCGATCACTAATCTTTCTCTAGATCCTTTTCCATCGTATCCTGCTCCGGTCAAAGGCTTGGTGCAATCAGACCAAACCAGCTGGAACACGCTTGATGCAGCTAGGCTACGCAGTATATTCAAATCTAAGGTTGAACTAGTTCAACGTCGAATGGAAACGCGGGCTAAAGCTGTATTGGCATCGAGACACCAGCCTTCTGGTATGTCTAACTTATCCTCAACCATTGGCATGTCAGAAACCGAGTGGTCTGAACTTTTGTTCTCGCAACCAATTTTACAAATCAATACAATACCCAGTAGATTATCAACTGATACTTTGAATTCATTGTCTTCATCGGCGATTGATAATTCATCGTACTCTGCAAATAATCGCGAATCGACATATTTTCCAAAAATTTCCAAATTAACCAAATCTTCCTCTACAAAATCTATCTATAACAAAAAGTCCGATAACTGTTCAATAGTGACAATAACTGAAACTGCAAATTCGACTACACCAGTGTCCGGGAAATCACATTCAATGTCTTGCGACTTACAGCAACAATATGGTTCGATCCAATCTCAAATTTCTACTTCAGTGCACCCCAACAAAACAACCCCTGCCTCCATTATCAATACTCCCTCGCCTCGCGTGATTGAATCATTCAGAGCTGGGTCCATAAGATCCTCTACAGGTGGTCGCCTAATTCAGCGTTCCAGATATTCTGGTTACCGAGGTATGAGCCGCCAAGTGAGCCATCCAGCACATCTTGGTGAGATTATGACCGGCACTGCAACTGGTCCGTCTGTGGCAAACCGGCAGAACACGGCCCTGTCCGCTTCTGTAACGCAAGGTAAATCTACTAAACAGTACATTCCTATTAATTTTGCATTGACACGCGCGAACACCGTTGTGAACTTGGACTCTGATTTTCGCCAATATCCTGGCATGCCTGCCACCGTTCATTGCAATTCTCCAAATGCTGATGAGTCCCAACTATCAACTCATCGGTCTGCTCAACTGGGTCCGGACTTGCCGACAGTTGCTAGTAGCAAATGGCATCCTGAACAATCAAGATCTTTACTCTACAATGACAGTTTAAATATTGAACCCAGAAGACAGTTTCTACCACCTCCGCCTAATATAAATCTTCGCCCAGCAACTCCGCCGTCTTGTGCTCAAAGCAACAAAATTCCGTCAATGTTTACTGCTGGACCTGTTCATACAAATACTGTGAATCCAAATGGTGCTAAATCGTGTAAATTATTTAAAATGATTGTGCAAAAAGAGCTGAGGCGTAGAGAATTACGAAATTTGATACAAGATATTTCCGAGCTGGAAGAAACTAATCGAATAATCCTCGATAGCAATGACGACGATTCGTAAAACTTTTATTTTTTATAAATTCTAAACAGAATGTTTTTTGCTTTATATAATTTCTCAGAGTATTTACGTAAATATTTAATTTTATATTTATATTTTTTTATCATTTAGATTAGTGAAAATAATTACTAGCAGTAGACACAAAATATAGAATCTTTTTTTAAGTAACTGCTCATTTTAGAAACGAAAGAAAACTTATTTCAATATATACCCGTATTTCTGCCTCACATTTCATAAATAAGCCTTAATTCTGCCTCAAAAGATGTAATTTTGCCTCAGCCTCTTTTTGAGTCAGAATTACCGGGTAAATATTGTTTTAGTGAGGCAGGATTACGATTTTTTGTAAGCCAGAGTTTCGGATATGAATGAAATGTTCTACTATTTCTGGATAAATATTTTTACATGACATTTTCTCCATTGTTTAGGTAGATGGCAAGGCACAATATTAGAAAATTTCATTAAAAAATCTTGATCTAGAAAATCTTGAAAACAAAATAGTTGTATATACATATATGTACATATATAAAATATAGATTGACAACTTTCAAGTAGCAAATAATTAAAATAACAAATAAAAACTGGTGACTATAAATATAATATATAAATAAAAAAATACAAATATACAACCCCTCTCAAAAGTAACCGTAACACCAAAAAATGATAGTATGTAACTATTTTGTTTCCAAACGAATTCCACAAGTTTTTTCTGGATCAATTTGGCGTGGATTAAATTTCAATTGTTTAAATGCTCGCTCACTATATGAGAGCATCTAAAGCAAGTTAGCATCTTTATTTTGCCCATTATAATGATTGATACCAGTAAATTATATTACAGTACTTTTGCAGATGAAATAATAACATCTGTTAAGAAAACTGAAAAACCATGTATAAAATGTTGTTGTTGCGTTTATGATGACCGGGGGTATCTAATGAATATACGAAAGGATTTAATGCCATATCATTTGAATTTTATATAACAGTTTACCAAAATACTATCCAATTATCATACAATATCGACTCAAAATTTGAATGAGTTAAAATTCAGGTTAACTACTGAAATGTTTTTTTAAAACTAAACATTACCTTCACCACTATTATATTTAATCTGGTAAAAGCAATGAATAAACTTGTGTATGTACCTTAACTGTCTTTTTGATTTTTTTTAATAATGTCATCTAAAGTTCATTTTAATATTTAAAATTTATTTGTCTGTCTGTTGAGCAAGATCTAAACTTATTTCCATTCATATTCTCATTATTTGTCTGAAGCTAATTATTGTGATCTGCACCTGTGAAGTTCAAATATAGGTAGATCAAGGCTGTTACCTAGATTATTTTTGTATAAATACATACTTTGCTCTCTTATGAATAAGAGAATATGGTTACTAGAATCTGTGTCATAGGGGCTGGACCATGTGGTCTTTCTGCTCTTTATCAATTTTCCAAAGCTCAACAATTATTCGATCCATCAGTTCCTTTTCCGGAAATAGTCTGCTATGAGAAACAGTCCACTTATGGTGGTATGTGGAACTATACGTGGAGAACAGGTAAGTCATTAAACGACCTAAGAAGTGTTGTTTAGTTGTTTTTATGTATGTATGATCTAAACATTCATAGGTTTGGATGAGTTTGGAGAAAGCATTCCAAATGGAATGTATCGAGGTCTCTGGACTAACACTCCCAAAGAAGCAAATGAATTTCCTGATTATTCATATGAAGAACATTATGGAAAGATTTTACCTTCACATGTACCAATGGTGGTTACTGAAGATTATTTAAAAGGTAGGTAAATGTAAGGCTATGTTTATTTAGTGTTTTGAAAGTATGAAAATCACAAATAGTAGGGTCATTAATTAAGTTCGTATAATCACTGTATGGCATAAGATATTCAGTTTATTGTTATTAAATACTGTTTTTATTTTAAGTGTAAATCTATAAGGCCTACTCCTATCTGTACAGATAGTTATTTCATTAAATACATATCTAGGATATTTTACAAAAAATTGGTTTGTACAACTATTCATACGGCTATGGTGTTTCAATTATCCACTAAATCTAAGGTCAGCAAAATAATTTTACCTAAATCGATATTAGAAAATATGAAAGACTATTTAGTTTAGATGAAATCAAATTTTATAAACATTTAATCAAATTTCCTAATATGATTAGTTTAAAATTACCCTTCTTGTTCAAATTTATACTTTATAATTTTTAAAATATTTTGCACTTTAGCCATCAAACTTTTTTTGCTTTCAATAATATTATTTAATGATATTTTTTAATTAAAAAGAATAGAAAATATAGCTATCTATATACCTAAGGATAGATAAAATAAAGTATGAATAATTCATGTATTTTGCAGCCTATTTTCGTAGAGAAAACAGAATTTTTGATCAAATCCATTTCAACTGGGCAGTTTACAATGTCACATACAGACCAGAATCCGATGACTTTATGGTTCACGTAAAAGATTTGGTAAAAGATAAAATGAACATTGAATACTTCTCTTATGTTATCGTGAGTTCAAGTCATTTCTCAGTGCCTTATTGTCCGGAGATTTCTGGCATATCAAATTTTACAGGACGAATATTACATGTGCATGATTTCCGTAATATGCAACAATTTACTGACAGAACAATTCTGGTAATAGGCGGAAGTTATTCCTCAGAAGATATGGTTTTATTAGGAATGAAACACAATGTTAAAAAGGTATGTGTTTATTGCGTTTTATTTTATGCAATAGGCAAGGACTACTAGTAGTCCTTGGCAATAAGATTTTGCGTTGACATGAAATATTTTGTGGGGCTTCATTTAATTGGAAATTTAATACCTTTTCCAAATTTATTTCATTACTTTTCAGCACCAGTCATTTCTATCCCCATTAGAGCATTGTTACAAAATCCTAAATAATAACATTATAAATATACATATGGTCTCTCTTATTCAGCCAATTTAGTGTGAATTTAAGTATGAAATTATCAATAAGACCTTCTCAATCAATACATTTACCATACTATTTGTTTTAGATCTTTTTGTCTCGTAAGAATGAAGAAGGTTCAACAAAAGCAATATGGACTACCTCTATCGTTAAAACTAAACCAGAAATTTCTGAATTCTTTTCTGATCATACGGTTCGTTTTCAAGATGGCAGCACGGCAACTATAGATGTGGTTATTTTCTGTACGGGTTACATACACCATCATTCTTATATGACGGATGACATTCGATTAAAAGTAACTACTAAAGCAAATACATTTTATCCTCGAGGCCTCTATAAAGGAATATTATGGTTAGGCGACATGGAAGCCACTCAACAGCCCTCTGCCAATAACAAACTTTTTTATTTGGGTATGCAGAATCTTGCATACAGTTTTCATTTCTTTCTGGTTCAAGCTCTGTGGACGCGTGAAATTATTTTAGGACGCATTCCAATGCCAACAAGAACAGAAATGATAAAAGATGCTTCTTATTGGACAAATCGATCTGAAAAAATTACATGTTTTGAAGAGGTGATACAAATGGGAACAGAGGTTGTATGCCACCTGGGTCAGGTGGTCAAATATCCTTACAATGTCGATGCTTTCCACATCTTTACAGAATGGGCTAATAACAGAAAAAACGATATGCCTACTTTTAGAGATAAATGCTTCAGATCGCTCGTTACTGGACGCATGTCTGTTCCACCAAATCCGCCATTTATGCAAGCCACTGAGGAATCACTTGAAGAGTATCTACAACGATATTAATTCATCATTTGCGTATCAAATGCATAAAGTGTTTAATTTACATGCTTCAAAGCATTATTGTAAAACTGTATTTAAAGATTTTGTATGATGTACATAATATATAATATAGTAGTTTTCAAACTGAATGAGTTTGGTGAGTGTTTCAAATGGAAGGTCTTTAGACATGTATACCCAAATTTCCCGACTATACATATGTATGAAGAACTTTTTGGAAAGATTTTACATTCACATTTACCAAGGATTGTTATCGAAAATTATTTCAAAGGTAAATGAATGTAGAAGGATATTTATTTTGAAATTGATTTAAAATTAATAAATTAAATAATTTATAATACTGCTAATAAGAACACTTAATAAAAAAATATTTTGTAAATATGAAAAGGCAAGCCATTTCTTAGCGATTTTCACATAGCTATCTAGCACAAAGTCGGTAGAAGCTCAGATTAAAAATGGTTTCAAGAATATAATTTCAAATTTTAATAAATAAGATGTACTCGTATTGTATAATATGGATTTTAGAGCTGTTTAATGTTTTTCTACTAAAAGCATCCAAAAAGTCCCTATCATATAAAAGTTTGAGTTAATTAGACAAACGTTATTCTTATTGGCCCCTTACATCGACATCCGTCAATTATTTTCATTTCAAAAGCAAACCTGTTTGTAGATGAAATTTCGATATTATAAAATCAATACGGCTTATTGTAACTTCGAATTGGTCAATATTTTTAACAAATCAATTTCAACAGGACAGTTTACAATGTCGCATACAGACCAGAATACGATGACTAATATGATTCACGTAAAAGATTTGGTAATTAGTTAAAATGAACATTGAATCTTTTACCATGTTATCGTCAATTCTAGTCATTTCCCAATGCCTTATTCTCCGAAGTTTCCTGGCATATCGAATTTTACGGGACAAGTAATACAGGTGCATGATTTCCGTATTATACAACAATTTACTGACCGAACAATGCTGGTAATAGGCGGAAGTTATTCCTCAGAAGATATGATTCTTGTAGGAATAAAACATGGTGTTAAAAATGTTGGTGTCTAACTTGTACATCGTATTGTAATATTTCGTTTTGTTTCAGCAAAATTAAGTGTCGCTTAGATTTGAATAGATATTTGATTTAATTTTTGTATGACAATTATTTCAAGGTGAACTTTTCAAATATTAATATCTTAAACAATTGAATCAACAAATTATATAGTAATTATCCACAGAGTACGTATGGGGACCATAATGAAGAGAAGAAGTGATTACTCATAAAATTTAGCAGCAGTTAGTTTTGACTACAAGGTGGATCTTTCATTGAACTAGAAATTTGATAGCCTTTTATCTTTTGACAAAACTATCTAAAAGTTGGATTTAAATTTCCCCAAGTTATCCATGGTTTGGTAAAATATTTTAAGACATAAAAATACCTCTATATAGACGAATATCGATTCTTTATATATGTAAATAAACGACTAATTTTGACAATTATATTATCTTCATTGTATTTTAGTTAACTTATGGACCATTGATGTACCACCATTTATGGAGAAATCATGATCCCATGATATATACTCACTTTAGTTACCAACATTGTTGTTAGTATTGAGCCAAATATGATATTTCTCTGGAAGAAGAAATGAGGATTTATCTTCAAGAGCTAAATGGTCTTTGTGCATTGTTGAAACTAAACCAGAAATTGCTGGATTTCTTTATGAACAATCAGTTCTTTTCCAAGATGGCAACACATCAACTGTTGATGCTGTCATTCTATGTATCTGGTTATGTACACCAGCATATATTTATGGAAGAGTATACGTTTAAGAGAACCTGTAGGTTGTAGCTTTTATCCAAAATGACTTTATAAAGAACTGTTATGATTGGGAGATTATACTGATAAGCTTCAGCTAATAACAAAGTATTTTATATGGAAATGTATCATCTTGGATATAATTTTCCTTTATTTAATGTTCAAGCTAAATGGATACGAGACATCATTTTAAGACAGCGTGCATCCGAATAGAAATGAGTCGTATCGTCCGTCTTATAACGAAAAGTCGAGCCGATACAATAAAATTCTTTAACGATTTTATGAAAATAGGAGAAGATGATGTCATTAACGTGTACGATGTGTCTAGATATGCTCATAGTTTGAATGCCTCAAATGTTTTGCAGAAAAAAAGATGTTTACTTTTAGAGATAAGTGTTTAAATCGTTCGTTACAGGACGCATTTCTGTTCCACGAAATCCGCCATTTATGCAATCCACTGAGGAATCACTTGAAGAGTATCTACAACGATATTAATCCAAGAAAATAAAATTTATTAATATGTAAATGATTCTGAAAAAATGGAAATGCAATGTAAAAATTAATAATAACATTTCGATGGGTGTAATAAATCTTAATCTTAATATTGTATAGCCTGAAATTTGAGTGTTTTCTTTTTTTTAAATCCAACTAGATGGCATGGCAAATAAAATTGAAGCTTATGAAATGTGGGCTTATAGAAAGATGTTCAAGATCTCATATGTAGAAAGAAAGACAAACGAAAAGGTGCTACAATTGGCGGGAGAAGAAAGGCAGCTACTTAAAATGATAAAACAAAGGAAAGTCCATTAGAAAAATTAAAATTCTCTTCACAACTCGTGCCTAGATACGAGTATGTCTCTTCACGGCATTCATCTCTATTAACATTCTATGGCGCTCGTCCTACCGGCTCGTGCATAGACATGTTAATCTCGAAGAATGGAATAAAGAGACATATTTTGTACTCGTTGTGTAACTTTTAGTGTCATATGGGGTCATGTTATCAACTTTCTCGTCTATTTACCTCATTTTCTTGTTCGTCTATTGAGTTTCAATTTACTAATTTTATGTCTGTCAGAAACCAATAACTGTCAGTTAATAACTATGAAAAGCAGATTCTCATTTGTGAAACCTAGTTAAAATAGTGTATAGAGAACATTTAACTATGACATTGTAACCACGTATCAGTTTACGTTCTATTACAGTTTTGTTCATCACCATCAATAAATTCATATTTTGGTGTTGAAGAGTTTTCTTCATAAATAACTATTCTCTGCCCTTCTAAAAATCTGTTTAGTTTCTCTTAGTGTTTCCCGCTCACTGTCATAGTTTTCTTTGGCCTCTCGAGTCAACGATATTTTTATCTGTTTATCTTTTTTATTTTTATTTTATAGTTCCTTTTTTACTTTTGCAACCCTCTTTTTTACCTGTCTTATAAATCTGTTTTATCCCATAGACATGCATATAGTATATTTAATGTTAGTCACCATGATCTTGGATAATATAATATAAAATAAAATGGACAAAAGATCAAAAATATGATGTTAATTAGATATTTCACCAAAGGCTTTATCAATATATTTAACAAATGAATAAATTTAAATATCAAGTCGACAATTCAGAAAGTAATAGGTAAGCAAGACATAGATCAAGAAAAAAATTAACATAAAGTAATAGAAAGTATTTACTGAACATAATTAACATTAATTGATGGGTTTAATTGTTTTATGAAAGTTTTCTCAGCGGCTTTCCTTTGAAGAGAATCACTAAACCGTGATGAAAGAATTCTAAAGGAAATGCTGTCTAAAGTCATGGGGGAGTTATGAGTGTTGGGAAAATGTTGAAAAACAAGGCTGCAAGGTTTAGAATGATGTTCTTTTAGTCTAGATAGAAAGTCCTATGGGTTTCACCAATGTATACAGATTTGCAAATGCTACAAGAGATGTGGTAAATAACATTTTTCAAGAAACAGAACTTACGGTTTGAATATAAGCATGAAACTGAAGGGAGGGCAAGACAAAGGAACACGAGTACGGAGTTGAATAGAGAGAGGTGATGCAGTAATAAAATAGGAATGAGATTAAATGGAAAAGTCACTTGAGAAATTTTACGTACTCGT
>JAUYWI010099118.1:0-11668 GCA_034780595.1 Parotoplana pacifica | reverse complement strand
TGACAGCTAGTTCCATCATTGTTGGTACTTTTAAATCATCTTTACAGATTGAGGCATCAATTTATGGTTCTGATGATAGATGAACTCACATACAGTGTGAGCCCCTGATGATAGATGCACTGACATACAGTGTGAGCACCTGATGATAGATGCACTGACATACAGTGTGAGCCCCTGATGATAGATGAACTCACATACAGTGTGAGCCCCTGATGATAGATGAACTCACATACAGTGTGTGCACCTGATGATAGATGAACTCACATACAGTGTGTGCACCTGATGATAGATGAACTCACATAGAGTGTGAGCACCTGATGATAGATGCACTTACATACAGTGTGAGCACCTGATGATAGATGCACTCACATACAGTGTGTGCACCTGATGATAGATGCACTCACATACAGTGTGTGCACCTGATGATAGATGCACTCACATACAGTGTGTGCACAGGATGATAGATGCACTCACATACAGTGTGTGCACATGATGATAGGTGCACTCACATACAGTGTGAGCACATGATGATAGATGCACTCACATACAGTGTGTGCACATGATGATAGGTGCACTCACATACAGTGTGTGCACATGATGATAGGTGCACTCACATACAGTGTGAGCCCCTGATGATAGATGCACTCACATACAGTGTGTGCACATGAGGATCCAGAAAGTATGCAATGTTGAGGTTTTTTAAAGCAACTGTTATGAGTCTAATTCTTGGAATGTTTTCATCCACAGTTTTTTAACCATTTTTGTTGTACTTCTGCCAAATTACATAAAACTAGTCTTTTCTGAATGTGTACCACACCTGAGATGTTTGAACAGTGACATAATCTTTAGCACCTGCCAAAACATGACTGTTGGAATCATTTGGGCAGAATTGTTGCATCTGGTGAGAAATCAGGATGTCATTTTTGGGATTTTATTTTCCAGGATCCCTTGATTTCTTATAGTTCCTTGGCTTTTCTCACAATATATTGGTTGCATCAATTTCCTGAATAGTAGGTTTCGGTATGTTGCTATTTCCGCTTGATAACTGCCTTGGATAAGGTGTTGAATGACCAGGTCGCGGAGAATTTGAGCTTCATCTGGCATGTCGGAGATGCACTAGCAGACGTGCAGAAATGGGATTTTGCTCTGGATAATTTGTATTTTAAATTCTAATTTAATTTAGATTTTCCTAAATTAATTAGGAGTTTCCAAGACCTAATATGATCGTTATTTGCACTGTGTTAATGGAATTGACTGGATAGACGAATGGCTCATTCAAGGCATGTTCGTCAATCAAATGGCAAATGTGACGAGCATGGAATATTTAAAAATATTAGTGGAGGTATTCAACAAATCTGAAACAAATACAATTTGTTTTGCTTCTCATTATTAGGAGAATAATCCACACATTAAATATAAAATTAGACGTTCAAGTTCGTATTATTCCTTCACTGTTTAGAATTCTGACACTGTTGGCGATAGAATAAACTGATATGAACTGCCTACTTCAGTAGCATATTTGAAAAGGCAATAAAGCAGCAGAGTGACGAAGCAGAACATACGAAGGTATCGTTGACAATAAAATGAATCTCTGCTGTCAATGGTATATGCATTGTTGAATTTAGAATGAATTAATAGAAATGGGAAGATGTCCAACAAAATGCCTAAACTAAGATGTAAGTAGTTTATGAATTATATTCTCTTCATGTTTGCTTTTATGTTTTTGTTTAGCTCTCCCGGGCCATCACGGTGCGATGTTTGGCTGTCAGTGACTGGCACTCCGAACATCAAGATCGCGAGTCTCTCAACAGCTGGCATCCCCTCCAAGAATGACAGCACTGTGTCCTCCGTCATCACCATCCAAGGTTCTACAAATCCAAACATTGTCGTCTCTTCCGCCGCTGCCGCCGCTTCCTCGCCCACCGTATTCCTGACCCTCTTTCGGAGACCAATCAGCTTTATGCAGCTGCCTTCCTTCAATGCGAGAGCAAATCTTCTACCATTGAGGCATCGGTCACAGGTGTTTACTACCAACTTTTGATAAAATGAATGCGCAGAGAATCGATCAATCTCTTCATTTTGAATGAACAACTTTGTTTAGCGAGTTTTCATTGCGTTCATAGTTTGATACGAAATATCCGATATTGCTAAGGCTCTGTAAAATGGGCACTTAAGAAGTCAAAGAGGTACAACTTGAGTTTCTGACATTAAATATCTAAGTGTTTCCAAACCCGAGATTCATACAATGTTCTCAGACTCTAATGGGAGGTGCTGATAGGACCTAGGCTGTCACATAAAGTGAAGATTTCTTATTTTGACCCCTTTTGTTCTTCTCCTTGTTCGTTACCGACATCATTGTCCAAGTATTAACTGAAGCAGCTGGTAGCTGATTGGGTTACGTTCCTGGGTCACAGGTTTCAATGCTCTTGTCGCTGTGATTGGCTATCGTAGGTGCCGAATGTGTCCAGAAATGAGGTGAGAAAAAAGTATTAAGTGATTTGAATGCAATTGGCCACTCACATCAAATAAAATCCCTTGCAACTTGCGCAATTTCAGTTTCAGAAAAAGTAAATTTGTGAACGGGTTAGTTTTTTGTTTGTTTCTGATACTACGAATTGCTAATTATGTTGCACAATGGAAGAACATTTGTGAGCGGGTTAGTTTTTTGTTTGTTTCTGATACCACGAATTGCTAATTATCTTGCCCAATGGAAGACAATTTGTGACTACAATGTCAGCACAATCAACATTGCAATTCTTGAGCTCTCGAGAGCAATATGTGTTAACGGCGGGTCCAGCGTCCCTTACCAGCCAACTTTCATCACATATCATACGTTAATGAAAGTTTGGAGACTCGAAGTGATTTCTATTGCATAGACAATATGAAACGCAACGAATAATAAATATTTTGTCTATAATTGTGTGACTGACAATAAAATCAAATGTTTTGATTATAAATATGCAACTTACTGTAAAACGGAAATAACAAGAAATAGTTTGTCTATAATTGTGTTACTGATAATACAGTCGAACAATAATGATGAATATTTGTCCATTAATATGTTACCAATGATAAAATCAAATAATTAATTAATGTTCTGTGCATAAAATTGTTTAAATGAAACTCATTAATATCGAACTTAGTAGAACAATGTTTTTAATGATAGAAATGTTCTCCTCTTTATTCACCAAAAAGCGGTGATATCCTTCACCTACAGAAAACAATTGGCTAAGAAGAGTTGCACCGACTCTCCTCATATTACCAAAATTAGAAAATTATCATAAACATTGTCCAATTATTTAATTAATACAAATGCCTTTATTTTGAGATGCTAGTTTCAGATCAAAGATATTTTATCAATTGGCCATTCATTGTACCTTTGGTTCAGAAAAATATTTATGACAATTACAGTTGACTTTGGTTTTCTAAAAGTTTGCACTCCTGAGGTCATAGAGATACTCGGACATTTCCAAAAGCAGAATGTGCCGTTGTCGTCAGGGAACAATGAGTTCGCACCCTCCCAATATATTTTTGTGAATTGATCAAAATCGATAGCACCAATGTGACAGAATTCTCGTCGCCTTCTTCCTTCATCTGCTGTGTGTAGAATCATAAAATGTCACTAAAAGCAAACTGACACATCAAATGCTGTTTGAACTTTTATAATGACATTTTAGACCTGTTAGTATTTTATCTGGGAAAACAGGATATGCCCCTTTAGGACATAGAGGACCATCGACTTCCATAAATCTAATACTTTTCAGCCCCTTTAGGACTGTTTAGCTCTCTTTATGTTCCTCAGGCACCCGCGTCTACATCCATTTCATTAATCTGCCGAATATTGATGGCGTATCCCACTTTCCTTTTTCTATCTTGCCTGTTGTAATGTTTTCTACCAATCCTTTTTATTATGAAATAACCAAACAACAGTTGTGCCGGTAGTGGACATCTGTTGATGATTCGACTCACCGTCCACAGCGCATGTGTGGATTGAAACAGTTGTGCCGGTAGTGCGACATCTGGTAATGATTCGTCTCACCGTCCACCTTTGTAGGTTTGGATATGTTGCAATTTCCTCTTGATTACTGCCTTGGATAAGGTGGTGAATGACCAGGTCGCTGACATTTGGAGGTGCATCTGGCATGTTGGAGCTACACAAGCAGACGTTGGGAAATGGGCATTTTCTATGGATAATTTGTCTTTTAAATTCTAATTTAATCAAGATCGTAGATCTCTGAACCTGTGGCATCCTCTCCAAGAATGACCACTTCTCTTCATCCTCCGGTTCTGACAGCACTGTGTCCTCCATCTTCACCAGCCAACCCAAGATGCTACAAATCATCCCACTGCCGGCACAGAGCAGTTGCAACCGCTTCCTCGCCCACCGTCTTGCTCTGCATGCCGGCCCAATTGGTACTACAATCCTCCGACAATCACCAGACTGCTCCTCTCTCAGAGACCAATCAGCATTATGCAGCTGCCTTCCTAGAATGAGAGAGTAATGTTGGTGGATTGCAATTCTTCGACCATTGAGGCATCGGTCGCAGGTATTTACTGCCAACTTTTGATTAAATGAATGCGCAGATAATCGATCAGTCTCTTCATTTTGAATGAACAACTTTATTTAGCGAGTTTTTCTTCCGTTCATACTTTGATACGAAATATTCGATATTGCTCAGGCTTGGTAAAATGGGTACTTAAGAAGACAAAGAGGAACAACTTGAGTTTCTGGCATTTTAGATTTAAGTATTTCGTAATCCGAGAGTCATACAATGTGTTGAGACTCGGATGGGAAGTGCTCCAAATGTTATCAAAATCGGTCAAGTGGTTCAGGACCGAGGCTGTCTAATAAAGTGACATTTCTTATTTTGATTCCTTTTGTTCTTCTCCTTCTTCGTTATAGACAACATTGTCCAAGTATTGACTGAAGCAGCTGGTAGCCGATTGGGTTACGTGCTGGACTAGGGATCGTCAGCTATTCAAAGATAATATTAAACTATTAATGAAAGGCAAATAATAATAAATAGTTTGTCTATAATTGTGTTACTGACAATAAAATCAAATGTTTTGATTATAAATATGCAGCTAACTATAAAACGGAACCAACAAGAAATAGTTTGGCTATAATTGTGTTACTGAAAATACAGTCGAAGCATAATGATGATTATTTGTCCATTAATATGTTGCCAATCATAAAATCAAATAATTAATTAATATTGTGTGCATAAATTCTTTTAAATGAAACTCAGATTTATATTGAATTTAATAGAACAATGCTTTTAATGATAAGTGCTATAGAAATGTTCTCCTCTTTATTTGCAAAAAAGCGCTGATATTGTTCCTTTAGAGAAAGCAATAGGCTAAGAAGAGTTGCACCGACTCTCCTCATATTACTAAAATTAGAAAATGTCCATAGACGTTGTCCAATTATTTAATTAATAAAAAAAGCTTTTATTTTGAGATGCTATTTTTAGTTCAAATATGTTATAACATCAGCAAACTGAAACAATTGGCCATTCATTGTACTTTTGAAGCAGAAATATATTTATGGCAATTACAGTTGACATTGGTTTTCTAAAAGTTTTCACTACTGGGGTCATAGAGATATTCGGACATTTCCAAAAGTCACATTTTTTTCCTATTTGCAGAACATGTTTACAATATGCCGTTGTCGTTAGAGAACAGTCAGTTCACACTGGCCCTATTGATTAAACATTACACTTCCAAATTAAATATTGCATTGGGCAATCAGAGTGAATCATTCACTGTCAGCTGTTCAATTGATTTGTTTATGTAATCTTATTGGCATATTTATTGTGTCCGGCTTTTTTGTAAATCGAATATTTGTAAACAATCATTCACTGATGACGTCAGATGTTGACAAACCATGTCTGAACAAAATTGGTGATTTGCTTTTTTTGTTTTTTCTATTTAGAATTAATAACTTACTTTGCCCACTTTTTATCATGACCATAATTTGCAGCAAAGGACGATACTGCGATAATGTTATAAATGAATACAAAGAGGTTGTACGTTTTGGAACTTTGATAACTCACCCATTCAGTTTGAAGGATGGTTAAAGCAGATTTACACTTCATTTAAAGATCGTTTTGCTAACGTCGATTTCTTTATTGCCGATGTACCATACTTGGGAACCTTCGAATGGATATTGCATGTAATGCTATGTCTGCCGATACGTCACGTTCGATGAACGAAATCAACGCTACGATGCCATCTGACACAGTTCACTTGCCGAACGAAGTCAACGCAGTTAAAATTTTCGTAAAAGAAACTGCTCCAGCTACATTAATACAGCCAGCTCGCCGTCGTCCTTTTTCTCTGCAAGAGCCAGTTGAAGAAGATTTGCGACGTCTTTTAGCTGTGGGAATAATTGAACACGTTGTATCTTCACCATATGTTTCTCCAATTGTAGTTGCCTTCAAGGACAAGAATATTCGATTGTGTGTGGATTATAGACGAGTTAATGAGTTTGTTTTGACTGACTCCTATCCGATTCCTTCAGCTGTTGAATTTTTCATAAACTTCGAGGTGCTAAATACTTTTCCAAAATCGATTTACAGAACGGGTACTATTGGGTTGAATTAGCGCCGGAGTCACGAGATATTACAGCGTTTGTCACAGATACAGGAACTTTTCATTTTTGCGGACTTCATTTTGGGTTGACTCGTGTTGTACCGAAACTTCTTCAAGAATGTCTAGGCGCACTTGCTTACTTCGATGACATTTTGAGTTTTGCTAAGAATCAGACAGAACACTGCGAATTAGACTTTCTGGATCGCTATATCCCTTCTGAAGGAGTTTCACCCTCTTCGTTCTCACTTACTGCAATTGCGAACTGCCGGGCACTAACAACAAAAACGGAGTTGAGATGCAACCTAGGGACGTTGGGTTTCTTCAGATCCCAAGTATCCAGATTTGCAGAGCAAGCTCCTTAATGATCCACCATTTACATGGACAAATGTACAACAACAAGCTTTTGAGCAACTGAAACAAACAATTCGATAATTCATGCATTTTGCTTTATTCGATATTGCTTCCGATGTCAAGACTATGCTGACTACAAATGCTTCCCTTACCGGATTTGGAGCAATGCTAACCCAAACACAAGATGGTCAAGAGCGCTCTATTTACTTTCTAAGCCGTAAACTATAATAAAAGAAACCAAATTTTCATGTTCGGATTTGGAAACTGTAGCCGTATTCTGGTCAGTAGAGAGACTTCATCAGTATCTCTGTGGACTATTCTTCGAAATCAGGACCGACTACAAGGCCTGAAAAGAAGTACTACAAGGAAAGGTTCGAGGTTCAACTGCACCTGCTCGAATTAGACGTTGGGCTACAATACTCTTACTATATTCGTTCCAAGTACATTAAATCAAAGTTACTACAAACGTCCACTTTTGTAGGTTTGGATATATAGCTAATTCCGCTTGATTACTGCCTTGGATACGGTGGTGAATTACCAGGTCGTGGACATTTGGAGGTGTATCTGGCAGGTTGGAGCAGCACTAGCGCACGTGGAGGAAATGGGATTTTTCTCTAGATAAGTTGTTTTGCACATTCTAATGTAATTTAGATTTTTCCAAATTAATTCGTAATTTTCAATATATTGCCCAATGGAAGACAATTTGTGAACGGGTTAGTTTTTTGGTTATTTCTGATACTTCGAATTGCTAATTATGTTGCACAATGGAAGAACATTTGTGAACGAGTCAGTCTTTTGTTTGTCGCTGATACTACGAATTGCTAATTATGTTGCCCAAGAGCATTTGTTACTAGAATCAAGGTCAGCACAATCAAAGTTGCAATTCATGAACTTTCGATAGCAATATGTGCTAATGTCGTGTACAGCGCGCGTTACCAGCGAATTTCCATTGGGTATTGCACGTTAATGAAAGTGTGGAGACTCGAGATAATGTTTTCGTATTAATTAAAGACAAAGAATAATAAATATGTTGTCTATAATTGTGTTACTGACAATAAGCTCAAATGTTTTGATTATAAACGTGCAACAAACTATAATCTATAAAATGGAAATAACAGGAAATATTGAACTTAATAGAACAATGATTTTAAGAGCTGATAAGAGCTATAGAAATGTTCTCCTCTTTATTTACAAAAAAGCGCTGATATGTTTCCTTTATGGAAAACAATTTGTCTAAGAAGAGTTCCTTCGAGTCTCCTCATATTACCAAATTTAGAAAATTATCCTAAACGTTATCCAAAAAATGCCTTTATTTTGAGATGCTGTTTTTAGTTCAGGGATGTTATAACATCAGCAAACTGAAACAATTGGCCATTCATTATAGTTTTGGTGCAGAAATATATTTATGGCAATTAGAGATGACTTTGGTTTTCTAAATGTTTGCACTACTGAGGTCAGTGCGCTGCAGATAGTTCGCTTGACTCATTTGGGACCGTGTTATAAATTTATAATAATTATAAAAATAATAGAGATATATGGAAATGTCCAAAAGCAGAATATGCCGTTGTCGACAGAGAACAATCATTTCACACCCTCCCAGGATTTTTTGTGAATTGATCAAACCCATGGCACCAATGTGATAGAATTCTTGCCCCCTTATTCATCTCCTGTATGTAGAATAATAATATGTCACTATTAACAAACTGACACATCAAATGGTTTTCAAACTTTTATTATGACATTTTTGACCTGTTTAGTATTTTAATGGGAAAACATTATATGCCTCTCTATTTCTACCCCTTCTTTTCAGCCCCTTATGGACTGTGTAGCTCTCTGCTTCCTTTTTCTGGTGGTCTTAATCAGGTTCCGCATTTTTATCGAATCTCTTGAATCTTGTTTCTGTAGAGTGGGTATGGTCGTTGCGCCGATTTAAGCGGTTGGTCATGGCCTGCACAATAGTGTTTTTAGTGGCAACATATCCTTCCTTTAGACCCGAAAACTTCCGCGTACAGGAATACCGCCTTCGCACCCCATATTACCGCTTGTATAGGCCTTTGATCTCCAAAAGATTCTACTGGCCTTTACAGTTCTTATTTTAATTGTGATGAGTATCGACATGTGAAATAAAACTTTTTCCACATGTGAGATGAGGCTCTGATATTTTATTGAAAGCATTCTACCACACTATTCAGATTTTAATGGCAGCAGAAATGTTTCTATAGGCAGTCTACATATATAAACTGTCTCAATTTATATAAATATTCTAAAATGTCCAATTAGTAGAATTTTCAGACACTTATTAGCTGAGGTAGTGCCACCGAAAATGAAATCAAAGAACTTTCCATGAAACTTCAAGCTGCCAACAGAAACGGCCAAGTCCAAAAATCTCTGGAAAATCATAAACAACGCCGCGGGCCTCAAAGAACGGTCAAGGACAGTTCTGTCTGCAACAACGATAGAAGACAGAAAAAGTCCTTTCCTTACCCACTACCATGGTATTTTTCAATGGACCTCTAGCACATCCCGAGCTTCTGAATCCCTGCTTAGATAGTCAGACAAAAGCATTCAATTGCCTAGAAATCAGACTTCACGACGTGACAGCTGCTTTAAGGAAAGCCAGAACTATGCGTGAGGTCCTGATAACGTTTCTACTCGCATCATGAAAACATTACAAGCTGAACATTTGAGAGTGATCACAAACCACTCCCCAATTCACGAAGGCAACCCACCACGCGTATGGCTAAAATCAAACATCGTGTCGATGCCAAAGAAAGGTTCATCTATTGTACTTGATAATCAACGCGGAATCTCGCTTATGTGGATAGCCACAAAAACCTTTGGATAAGAGAATTATGTTCAAAGTGTTGATTTTTACGCAGAACGTTGTTTATGGCTGTCTATTTATCCAACTTATTGCATCTTCGCAATACTGGAAGAGACACTAGGGATTCATCTGCTCCATCATTACATTCTCCGCGCTTGCTGATTACAGATGTACAGGTGATCGGACCTTTTCTGTTGCTGCTCCTATGTTGTGGAATTCTTTGCCTGCTAAATTGCGTTCAACTTACAATTTTGATATTTTTAAACTTAAACTAAAAACCTATCTTTTCACTTTGTAAAGCACTTCTGACATCTTTTGATTTGTAGCGCTATATAAATATACAATTATAACTATAATAATAATAACCGCGTGCTGCTAAATCGCCTGCTACCTTACATAATAGAACGTCTATCACCTTTTCAATGTGGCTTTCTCCCAAATTGATCAACTACTGAACAATGTGTAGCTCTGCGTCCTGTCATTGATCACTGCCGAGCCCACCAGTGCTCAGTCGTCGTGACTTTTATTGACTTTCGTAAGGTCTTCGACAGCGTAAACAGAGCAGCTCTCCCACTGTGCCTTGGCCATCCCGGTGTATCAAATATACTGATTGACGCAGTGATGTCTCTATGCACCAATACTTCATCACGCGTTCTCACACAACATGGACCTACCGCAGCATTTGGAGCGACAGGCGACGTTTTCAAGGGGACACTATAGCCCCTTTCCTTTTGTCATTGTGATGGACGCCGTGCTACGAGACGCAAATCTTGAACTTGAAGCCCATCAGCTAACACGTCGCAAAAGCTCACGTCACCCTGGAGAGTGCTTGCTATACTTAGCTTTCGCAGATGACCTAGCCATTCTCAGCCGCGATTACAACTCCGAACACTCGTCAGTTGAACGTCTTTCAAATTCTTCCTACATGGTGGGCCTTGAATCAGTTCCCCCAAAACTAAGCTCCTTTTTATTGGAGCTTTTAAATCACATGCTCTTAGTGAACTTCATTTCTAAGTTGATATTGTTTTCTTTATCTCATACTTCTTTCATAAAAAAAATTGCGATTTACTAATTGTCAGACCATGTCTCTTTTTACAACCGACTAAAAACACAAAACTACTGAAAACGATCTAAAAAGTCAGAAAAAGATTTAAAAAATAATTTGATGTGTTAGGTGCTTACTTTTCAAAATATTTTTTAGCAAATCGATTTTTCCATCCGGAGCCAAGACTATTGACTCGATATCTCCGCCATGTCTCCGGCCGTAGAATAGTGGCACAAGCATCCATCTCTAATTTGTGTGCTCCTAGCATCCACCTCTAACTTGTGTGCTCCTAGCATGCACCTCTAACTTGTGTGCTCCTAGCATGCACCTCTAACTTGTGTGCTCCTAGCATCCACCTCTAATTTGTGTACTCCTAACACCCACCTCTAATTTGTGTACTCCTAGCATCCACCTCCATCTTGTGTGCTTCTAGAGTTATTCCTAACTTGAGCGTTGTTATAACATTAATTTACTGAAAATACCTCCCTTTTGAAGCATTTATTTTATTCCAAATTATTGAAAATTGACCAATTTGAAAAATAAAGTAACAAATGTATCTTACATTTTCAGATTCAGTTACTTATCTGTTTTAAATTAAAAAATTTGAATTCTATATAAGTTATTTAACTTGTCTTTGATATTTATGAAGTTTGGCTTCCTATTTTTTTGGTTGCGTTCTATTTCCCTGCTCTTCTCTATCTTCCTAAATTACTTTTTAACCCATTAACCGCCAACAGTATATTTTTTTAACTTGTAACAACAATACTTTTTATGCAGACATAATAAGAGTCTAAAAGAACAAAAAGTGTACTTATTCTACAATTTTATTATAATAACATGAAAAATTCAATGAT
>JAUYWI010099107.1:0-11669 GCA_034780595.1 Parotoplana pacifica | reverse complement strand
TGGCCAACCTGACCAGGCCATAGGGTGAGCGGCTAACTCCATGTTCCAGTTCGAGCCCAGCCAGTGGCGAGGTTACCAAATGTAAATAGTTGATTTAGAAAAAACGCAGTAGCATCTGACGATCAAATTTTGGACATAGGTTACACGAGGTACACTAGATTTTTAAAATTGTGTTGGGCCGTAACTGTCAACAAACAATTTGGACATGGGTACTCTAAGAACCAGGCATCACACATTTGCAACATACGGTCAAATGAATCAGTTTTACATTGTAAAACAACCACCCGTCTAGTTTTAAATTTACATAAAATGTAAATGTATAACGCCACAAAATATTTCATTATTTAAAAAGTAGCAGATGCTGAAGTTATTCATATAAATCGATTTAATATTCGATTTTGAACAGCTTAAGCATCCAATGAAGTCACCTGAAAAAAATAAATCGTGGTCACCGGGAGATGATTACCCCCTAAAAATCATACTTTCCGTAATTTAGTGCATGGGTACCTTGGAAAAAGTTGTCGAGAAATTATTTTCTAAATAAAATCGATAAGGGGGCCGATGATGTCATCAGGTCCAAAAAATCAAATTTGTCCGATTGACTTCAAATTTGGTAGGTAGGTCCAAAACCACTAAACGATTGTTTTGATTTTAGAGCAATGTAAGTAAAATTCGATTTTGTTTTTGCTCTAAAATATCAATAGTCAATTACTTTTCAAAAGATGTTAGGATTTATATTATTTATGTTCTCAAATTTGAGATTTAGAATTAGTAAGTCATTAGAAATAGCGTATATACTCGTATTACCTGATGGCCATTTCATTAGAATAATTTGGATTTTTAAATAGCTGATATAGCGTGAAAGCATCAACCATTCAGAGTCAACTAATTTTGCAATATCATCGATTTAGAAAATCGGAGGCTTCAGTTTTCTGGCTGCTAGTCTATTTTTTTCAAAAGTGAATTGTATCATAATTAAATAGCTATAACTGATTTTAGATCAGTTTTAGTGGGGGTACACTAATAATATTTTATATAGTGACGACATATGCCAAATTTGAACTTATTATACCTGAACTTTAAATTTTATCAAAGATAGACATTTAAAAATTTCCCCATTGAAATTTATATAATTTGAAAAAATGACCATTGTTTTGTTTCTAACGGTTCAAATCCCAAATTAATTATGACAATTATGCTTTCCTATAAACGTTGTGAAAATTTCATCAAAAGATATAGTCCACACCGAAATAAATGTCCGCTTGACAAAAAATATAAAAATAACATAAATTACATAACATGATGATATTTTATAAAAGTTCCAGAAACAAGGTGAATACAAATTAAACATAGTTTCCTCCTTTTGAATGATTTCTTTCATCACAGCCATCATCCTCTCCAGTGCAGTTTCCATTCTATTGGCAGCTCTGCATTCAAAAAAGTTTCAAAATTTTCGAATAAACCAAAGTTAAGATTCTGATTGTCTCGTCAAGATCCCAATCGATTGAAAAGATAAAAGTCACACAAATTACAATCAGGGCTGTATGGTGGCTGCCTCAGGAGTCTTATGTTGCGAATAGCAATATGGTTAGCAGTAATGGCAGCAATATGTAGCATAGTCTCATGTTCTCCGCAAAAGTAATGGATTTCGTTGATTTAACAAAATATATTCCAAGATAGTAAGAAAATTTACGTATCTCTGCTCCGCGTTTATAGATTCTTTCTTTGGCATTATTTCCAAATAATGATATTTTCTCTGAGACAAGGTACTTCATTTCCATAGGTTTTTTTCTGACCGTTTGTAACACCAGCAGGTGTTAGCCAATTGCCAATTCATTCAGTTGCGGGGCTTCAGATTTCGACAGTAGAAATTTTTTTCGTCTATTGTCACACGATTTTTCCTTGCTAACCTTGTTGAGAGATACTCGAGCAGAACCTGACAACGCTCAACCGTTACTGCTTTATTACTTATCGTAAGAGAATGTGGAACCCACTGTGTTCTTTTCCAAATTATTTCCAAATCTTCTTCCATAATTCGTTGGACCATACTCTAATCTCTCACCAATCTCCTTCATTGTTAATTATGAATCTTCTTCTTCAATTAAGCATCCAACTTCATCAACATTCTTCTTTCTATCATCACTTTGTTTTCTTGCCTTACAAACGTGTCTTTTTTCACCCTCTAAATTCTTGACTGAGTCTTGGAATGTGCCTAATACTAGGACGTTCTCCAGGCCAAGTAGTATTAATACACTCATATATATTTACTTGCATTCCAGTTGTTGCCCCGGGCGTGCAGTTTCTATAACAAAGTATAGGCTATCTTTTCTGCATTCCATTTTCACATAGATTAAACATAAAAAGCTAAACATAAACATAACTCATTTAACGTTAGCAGACATAGACCACAGCGATTATTATGCATGTCACGGTCTATCTCTCTCTCAGGAGTTCTATCTCTGTGTCAGGCGGACATTCTTTTTGGGTGTGGACTATATTAATACTTTAAAAAAAATTTTTTTTTCACAAAGCTTAAGCCTATAGGAAAGCTTAATTTTAATAAATAATTTTCGATTTAAACCGTTAGATATATTTTTAAAGCAAAAGTACAAATTCTTAAATTTGATTGACCCTCAGGTTGTAAACTGGCATGAAAATCAATATTTTAAATACTCGGAATATATACAGAATGTGTTTATACAGAATGTGTTTATACAGTAATGTTATACAGTAATGTGTTTATAACCAACGTATCTACCAAATACAGTCTACTCCGGATAATCGGAACAGGTAAAATGTAACAAAAATTGATTTTTCTCAAGTTCATTATAAATACCTATGTGAAAATATTTTCTGTTCATATTAGACGATGTAAAATACATTATATGAATAGGGACCGTTCCACAAAATCTGTTCACAATTCGCATTAGCCGGTAGTTCCGATTTGCCATATTTTAAACATTATACATAGCAGGAGAAAAAAACCAGGGATTCATTTTCTGTTCTGATTGTCCAGTAGTTCAGAATAGCCGGAGTTGACTGTATTAATCAATTTTTAAATACTTGGCTTCTGGATTTGTTTCTCAATTTTGGACCAATCTCATTTTTTCAGAGGACCTTCACGTGATCTTAAGGGAGCTCAGACCCAAAAATTGTCTACTAAAATTTCCGGAAGAGAATTTCATACGATTATACAAAATGTCATCCAAAACGGTTCTAAATAGTTGTATCGATGACGATCACTCACCAAATTATTTAACTCTATTGTATCATTAAAAAAATAAGAGAAATTAAACCTTTTTTGTAGAAGTAGTGAAGAATTTATTTTAATAGGTATAGGAGGAATATATACATTTTATATTAAAAATATATTACAAATAAATAATACTCAGAAAGTAAAAACAATATTATAAAATATTAATAAAGTTTCTAAATAATACGTAGGAATAACTATATGTATCTGTGTTTTTACTATTTTAATAAACAGAGTAAAGTTTTTCTTTAAATATAAAATTTATCAATGAAACAAATATTCTTGTACATACCATCTACATATCTTACTAAAAGTATTTTTTTTTTTTTTAGATGTATAGCTGAAGTTACATTTGAATTTTATTAGTGAAAATAAATCCGATTATATACTTTCACCTTTACAAATTGATTGCTGTTATTCTGTGTAGGTCACTAGCAAAAGCATATTAATGATGCAGAGGTGTCATATTAAATTTAATATAAAAAATATCTATGGCAAAAATAAGCAATGGTATGGAGAATTTTGTTCAACTTATAAGAATTTAAAATTGAGGACTTTCTAAAATTTTGTGCTATTTTGCTGTTGCAATATATTTATAAATATAATCATTTTCTTATTACTCGTCTATGAGTAATAAAATAATTAATATGTTTTATTTTAGAAAATTCTATAAATATGCATATTTAAATGATTTTCTAAAATAATAAAAATCGTTTCAGTGTTTTCAAGTATTGAATAAAAATGTGAACTTTCTTAAAATTAATATGAAAATTATAAAAAAAATAAACCCCGTAACCAAAGCGGAATTCGTACCGTTCAGACAAACGACCTTTTTTAGTTTTTAATTTCCAATAATTGTTAATAATGTTTCATAAGTTTTTGAATTAAAAAAAAATTATAATATTAAATTATACCCTTTTGTTGATAAAAACGAACGACCCTTTAAAAAGGCTGACTACGGGCTTAAAAATTTAACTAAATAATTGATTGTGTTTAGAAAATATGTATAAGAAATTTTGTAAAAACTACAACATTGATATTTTATTGGTGGGCATATCCAGATCTATACAATTAGATTGAAACAAAACGCATCTAGTTCTTTTAAACTCACATTTGTTTTTATACAAATAATCAAGAGTAAGAAGAATCGTATAAAAATAACTAGGTAATTACATAATGAATATACATTTCTAAAAAGTAAAAATTAAAAAAAACATTTCGTATGTTCCTGATATTTGCATGTAGGTATGTACATCTGAATGTTGACATTGTACTCGTGCATACAAAACATTTATATTTTTAAAGTGGAAAATGACAAAAATTCTATGAATGTTACTAACTACTAGGTAATTTTCCTCAAAAGTTCTATTGATTCAATAGATTTATAGATAGGTACTAAGTCGAACATTTTAGTTAAACACATTTTGGACAATATGAGCAGTCTGGTTCCTATTATTAGTAGTACCAGACCAATATTCATCCCTTATGCATAGAAATTACCTGGCAAAACACCTTATCATTAGGGCTCATTGATTGCTTGTCAATTACCTAATTATCTTTAACAATGGAAAAATGCAGGTCATAATTACATAATCTACCGAATCAATAGGTAATCGTGCTAAATGAATGAAACTGAGAAATAGATTTCCCACTAATCATTCATTCAGGTTGAGTCAAATCTCTGCTCCTGACCAGAGAGATATTGTAAAAAAGATAGTAGTCAAAAATAGGTCGCTGAAACCACATAGCTTGGTGCATGTATGTTAGGGTAGTAATATTATTTTACAATATCTCTCTGGCCAATAAATAAAGACAGACCATTTCTAAGAGTTAAAATAGACCTAAATCTGATTTGTCCGAAACTAAGACAATTTATCTTTGTACGAATAAATCAGCTGTGTTCATTCATTAAATATATTCCATGAATGAGCAGCTGATTTATTCATAAATATGAGATAAACTACTTAAAACTCCTATAACTATATTGTAGTTTAAATAAAAATGAATTTACTTGAATTGTACATCAGATACCTAACTGGGTATTTGCCATAAACATAATTCTACAAGTAGGTAGGTACATACCTAGTTTTGCCCATAATCTAATATGTAGGTAATCTTAAAAGATATAATTATATATTGTCAGACTTTCAATTTTGGGTTAATAACTAGATACTGGTTAATATTTTACGAAGTATTATTGACTTTTTATAAGATTTGGTAAAATTTAAAATAATCGACTTTTATGTCAAGTATTTATTTTTATTGAATCAGCAACCAATTTATACTAACTGAAAATTTGTACTAACTGAAAAAAGATAGAAACGGTTTGTACAGTGTTTAAAAATTAAAACATTCTCTCTTCGTTAGCTCATACATATGTAATACTTCTCAAAATTAATTTTAGTTCGGAAAGGTACCTTTTTGGATAATTATATACATTGAGAATTTGAAGTTGAGTAGTGGATGGTGTATAGTATGTGTATGTCAAATTTACATAGGAGTATAGATTTAGAGTTTTTCATTTATTTCTCCAAAAGATATATCTAGGTATGTTTTCATAATAGGGGTATTAAATTAGAGCAATATCCAAAAAACATTACATATTTTTGTTTCTATTATATTTTTTGGCATGCCTAGCGGATAATTACAAAATATAAATACATCTTTTGAATTGTTATTCTATAAAATAACTTCTTTACTAATTTACTGTAAATTAAATAAAAGTGTACACTGTTGTACAATATTCATAAAAATATATTCTGAATCTTTTTGTTTAAAAACTAATACAGTACTGATTAAGAGTGACGTCCCCATTAACTTTTTAGTTATCTTTTGTATTTTATTTATTTTAATGCGCGTTAATCTTCAAAAATTAATTGAGTTTACGATAAATGTAGAATGATTGTTGTGTATTAGCCCTCATACTTTCAAGTGATTAATTAATATCAGGCGGATAAATATAAGAAAAATAGCTAAAAGTTTAGGGACCGGCGTTTGGTACTTGACTGATACTGTACATAATTATCATATGTTGCATAAGTAAACCCACTGGTGTGATTTGAACTCCAAATGTGGTTTATTTTTTGTATGAAAACAAATGATGTTTGAAATCTTGTTATTAGGCCTTCTTCAGAAAAAAAAAGATTTTTTTTGAAAACTAATAAAGTAAACGTTTGAAACGAGTAAAAAATGGGACAGGAAAATAAATGTTAATATAAAAATCATGTCAATGTGTTGAGTGTGGTTTATAGTGACTGCTGGGTAGGTTTTCTGATGAATATGGTGTGTCTTTATTACAATATCTTGTGCTATAAAATGCCGTATGTTACAAATTTTGTTTGTCTTAATGTTGTTATGAATATTGCTATCGAAGAGTGATGTTGGATGCAAAATGAGGGTTCTGAAGGTTTGGCACACACTAAACAGTTTACTTATTCAACATTTTACTTTTAGATATGCTCCAAAATAATAATTGACCTGGTTATAAATTGCAATGTAAAAGTATAAAATGTCTCTAACTATTCAATAAATGAGAAATTACGTCTTGTTCAGGCAAAGAATTTGAATGGGGTCCATTACGACTTAAAGACGCAATGGAAGAACTTGAACAATTTCGATATGGTAGAGATTGCGTTAATGTTACATCAATGATAGCTGGCTGTGAAGAGGTACTGTGTGGTGGTGAGCCGGCTATCACATTTGATGATCCAGCTGGAGGAAGCTCTTTGGGAGGTAAATGGAACGTTACTTTCACATCCCCGGGCAGACGCGGCGGTCGACGAGGAGAAGCTGTGTTGGAGTTGCGATTGACCAGGATGCTTTCGACATCGCTCTCGCTTCTCTGACGTTTGAAAGATGTGGGCGAGAGAGATGAAGAAGAACCAAAATTCAGATCATGTGCCTAAAAATTATTAGAAATAAAGTTGTACATTTTTTAAAGAAAATATGCCCATTAATAAAGTGCATTGCAGGATGAATTATAAATACAATTTCATGTATAAAATAAGAGCTATTAAGAGATTATCCAAACAAATTTTGGTGATAAAATGTTGTTGTCAAACACACCAATTATACTTTTTCTACTAGGTCAATACAGTCATATTTTCGTCCCACAGAAATTTAAGATATTTTTGCATCCTTAAACTCAGAATCTACGTACAATTAATGTATAATTAATTTAATAAAAAAGTTTACATGTTGACGGAATGAAGGAGCATTTGGACCAGTTTGTAAATGAGAAGCGATCACATGGATATCGGATGCTAATGATGAGATGGAAAGTTTCAAGCAGTTCACGTCATCACGCAGACGATGCAGAGATTGCTCCATCTGGGACCAACTGTCTTTGTCAGAAGTGAATGATACTCCAACTAACAATAAGTAATTTAAAGAAGCAGTGCTTAATTATTTGATTATTGATTGTTTTAAGCCCATCATTATGCATGTGGGTCTAACATTTATTTTCATATTTTTATTATTCAGTTTAGCAAATTACACCACATAGTATATTTTATTTCAGATTACATTGTGTTCCGACATTTTAAAATTTAACGAAAGGTTATTGAAACGTGACATGTCTTCAAAATCAGAATGTAATATTAATCTATTTATGTTGGTACTTTGAAGTTAGTATTTAAAAGTAAATTGAAAAGAATAAAAATGATAGATCTGTGTTTGTTTATTCAATTAATTTTTAAGTTCTGTTCCAGTCTCTATGTATTTTTCTGCCCAATAACTTTGTTAAAATTTACTGAAACATTTTGGTTTTACAATTTTACAATAGAGAATTAACCCGCTTTTATACTGTAATTCAAAGATTTGGGGGTCTGGGAGAGATTTATT
Organism: Parotoplana pacifica; assembly: GCA_034780595.1. Taxonomy (NCBI): domain Eukaryota; kingdom Metazoa; phylum Platyhelminthes; order Proseriata; family Otoplanidae; genus Parotoplana; species Parotoplana pacifica. The sequence continues at coordinate 3,574 of JAUYWI010099107.1, read as the reverse complement.
GAATAACTTGTTTACAAAATTATGTTTACTCTAAAACACACAAAACAAAAATAACTATAATCCACACATCTCAATAAAAAATGAAGCCTTTTTCTTACCTGAAGAAGATAACTTAGGACAACTAGTTCTCCGTTTTGTTGGAGTTGATCTTAGAGATGAAAGCACGGGGCTTGAAATACCACGTTGAAGACTATTCCCTGATAATCGAGATTTTCTGATTTGGAATTAAAATACAATTTTAAATAAGAATGTTTTAATTAAACTGGTAACATAAAATTAATATTTCTGTACTTACCCAATAGCAATGCCATCTAATCGACGAGAAGCTTCAGCTGACGGAGAGGAATGCTCATTAAGTGGCATTTCTTCACTCCAACTACCCTCTTCTGGAGATCCTTGAATGTTCTCATCTTCCGTAACTTTTTCATCTTCGTCCTCGCCGTCTTCAGATATCGAAGGCAATGCCATGAGCGACTTATTAGGTGTGTGATTGGGGGAAAACCTGTCCGTATCATCGCAGCTTAATTCATCCCATGACTGAAATATATGAAAAATGTCTACCTTGATTAAAATGTTGATTGAATTAAAAGAAATAGTGACAGCCTTATTTGTTTAAAAAAAATCGTACGTACTATACTGTATTCGGTAAACTTTAACTACTGAATTGTAAAATGTGTTTTTTAATATTCCTTTTGTAATGTTTTATGATTAAGCTTGACTTTAAAGATGGTTCACCTACTTTTGTAGGTTTCAGTAATTTCTTTTCATGATTGTGCCACAATCTCAAACCCCGATAAGCGATTAATTATATACAGCTATAATTCTTTGACTTCAAAAAAACTTTATTTCAAATAAAATGACAAATCTCAACACACTTCTAACCTTGTACGACGTTGTACAATTTTATTTTATTTTTAGACATTTTCTACGGGTTTTAATGTATTTAATCATACATTTTGTAAGTTAAAGTAAAAATGTTTATTGACACAAATTGAAGTTCATCTTACCATGTCAGCAGCTTGGATTTTAGAAAGATTGCTCTATTACAAACAATCGAAAAGTGATTACCAACTGTACCTATATATTTTAGGTGTTTATATACGAATTAACACCCAAACTATTCAGAAAAGGATTTTATTTGACATTTACTCGCACGTACAATGTTTGATACTTATATACATATTGAAATACAGGTATAGTTCGCTGCAACGTCAGCAGCCTTTGCAATAAATCATGATGTTGATGCATACACAAAGCTTGATTAATGGCAATTAACTCGACACCACAAGAGACTATTGTATCAAACATTTTATGTTTGTTTGTCTGTTCGTCTCTTTGCTCTAATAGAGCAAGCACATTGTTGTTATTCATCCTGCTGGGGACGTACATCACATCTCATGTGAAATTTGAACATGTTGATTGATTTGACTGTTTGCCTAGGCAGGTGACGATTCCACACACTTTATAATGGGGGAAAGGCTTTTGCAAAATTTCCTAGAGTTTACATCAATTATTGAACCGTTTTCGACAATAGGTAGCTATGAATAATATATTTAACATTTTATTTACATCTGGTATCAACCAAGCAATTAACAACACAAAAAGTGTTCTATATTTTACACATACAAAAAAAAACAAAGCTTTTGGATGCATAGTATGTTAAGTCAGTTTTTATCAAGCAGAGTTCATATTATCCACAGGCTAATTGAAAATAACACTAATCAATAGACTGGGGAAGGGCTATTATGTATGAAGTGGGTTTTATTGGCTGAAAAATATACTTTGAAAGCTCATAGTTAAAAATCCAATTTTAACGAGCTTAGGCTCAACTCATCGTATTCTCGGAGTCCTATTCTTTTTTCTTCAGAACAACAACAGACCAGGTTGCTATAAGATACACCTAGTTTCTTTGTATCTCTAGGTGTGCTTTTTGAATTTTTAAACATAATAGATTTTATTTAGGTTACTAGGGCTCCAAAATTGCATAGCAACAAAATATTTTTAACTCATATGTATGCATTTTTGGCACTTAGTCTAAATGGTTACTATAAGATATACCTTCTGTGTTTGTTTGTACCTCTAAATGATATTCTTGAATATAAACATAATATATTTTACTTTCAGTAACTAAGGACTGGGTGTAAAATTAGTTTATTTTAATTATAGCTGGATACCTATAAACTAAATTTGGAGTTAAGAATGGGATTCCGATATCAGAATTAATGTGCGTTTATTAGGAATGCAAAAAATACAATATAAGAAATGCATTTTTAGCAATACATATATTAAATTGTACCTGTGTGTAAATGTCTGGACACCAAGGGGTAGGGTGTTGTGCTGTCAAATAAAGAGATAAGTCAGGTTATATAACTCATTATTAATGTCTAGCTTCAAAGTTCTTGTTAGCTTATCCCTGTCAGAGGGCAAAAAAGACTTGTTTTGTAAGTAGATGGGTATGCAAAAAAACGGTTTAGGTAATTCTAGAATTATGTATATGTGTGTAGGTACATACTTTAGTAGCACTTAATACTTAGTAGTGTTTACTGGCCAGTCTGAAAATTAAAAATTGAAATATGTATATAATTCAAAATATCATCATATCAAGGAAAAGCTATTAATGACAAAGTTTTACTATGTATTCAAAACTGGAGTTTGTGGTTGGTTGGTCTAACCGGTCCTGGGAGGGGGTCAGGGGCCACCAGAGCAGCCCTATTGCCAAGATAAAACCCCAAACTCTGCAGGAGAGGGAAGAAAGAATAGAAAGGCTGGGGTTGGAGCCCAAATGAATTTTTTTTGATGATATACTGAGAGTTGAGGAGGAAATGTTCAATGTTGTCATTTTGTTTTTGGCATCTTTTGCAGAGGTTACTTGTGGTAGAATCTAATTTCTGGTGAGATGGTCCATTGTGAGAGGTGTATCTCTTCTTGACCGGAGCATTGCTTTTGAAGTGGTTTGTCATCTTTGATACATTTTCTATGGTGGTATCCTTGATATAATCTTTATGGAATCTTGCCTTTAATGACCTTTTGATGCAAGCGCGAGCAGTGGGGAGATTAATGGGTGCTTGATTCAACGAGTTTGTCTGCGATCTCGTTCCCATTGATTACACAGTGGCTGGGGATCCATTGCATATAAATTTGGTGCTGTCTGTCAAGGCTAGCTAAGAGTTCCGATGTGATGAAAGGTGACAGACATGTCTCCAGGTTTTGAGTCTGTAAAAAAGTGAATGGTAGAATTTTATTTACGTTTTCTGCTAAGAAGAAATTGACTAGCTTTTTGGATAGCATTCATATCTGCACTAAAAGATGAGCTGAATGCTCCTGCAGGAAAGCTTTATTTGAAGGAATTGTGTCCATACCGTATGTACACGCGAATACGGCCGGCCATTTCAATTGGATTAAATTGCTGAACCATCTGTCCATACTTGAATATCAGCTTGGGAAATATAATCGAAATACTCCAAAGCAGTTGTATATTTATTTAATGAAGTACAAACCAACGAGTACAGGTACTCATGATCAAGTGGTGTACAAAAAGTAATCAAGAAGTACGTATAGTTACATAAACAATAAA
>JAUYWI010099096.1:0-11669 GCA_034780595.1 Parotoplana pacifica | reverse complement strand
CCTATATATACCTACGGCTTCAGCTTGCTTATCACGCGTTGCGAGCTAACAAGCCTATTGCCATAGGCTTAGATAATAGTATCACTTATTTTATATTATTGTATAGGAAACCTCAAATACAACCGTTGTTTATATTTCCATATAGTGGGAGAATCTCATATTACATATTAAAAAAATGAAGTTACTAAATATTCATAGTTTAGTATCTACCTTAATTCTTTTCAGTGTGTGTTAGATCTACGTTTCATTAATTTCTTATGCATTCCGGTGATGTGGCAATTAACAGAAGATGTGATGACAACATGTACTTTAATTACATCAGTCATTGACAATATTAAGAATGCGTTTCCTGAGGAATTATCGACAGTTGAGGTGATAAACAAAGTTTAGTCGTTTTTAGTTTAAAAAACGTAGCTCATAAAGCTATTGGTTATAACACCAGCCAATTGTCATTTCTTTGAAATGTGACTTTAGTATTTTATTTTTAAATATATAGGAACTAATAGATCGAGAAGAATATTTCTTTGGCTTTGAAGACGAACGTCTTTATAATCAAGATCGCTTATGTAAGTTTGTTTGTTGTAACACTAGTCTCTAAATAAGCATAACTTACTCGTCATTAATTCATTACAACAATTAATTTGAATCTTCTTTTATTTAGTTTTGCGAGTCAATGATACTGCCAAACGTCAAGTTGTTTTACCAGAAATTGCCAATGAAACTGTCTTAATGAGAGTAAGATAATTATGGAAACTAGTAAATTAAAACAGTTAAATAAACTAATAAAATATGAGTAAGATAATTGAGTGGAACGGTAAAAGAGAAGATAGTTGAATGAACTATTACGTGAATAAAAAGAATATTAATATGTGTATCTGTTTACTTTAAAAACTCCAAGTTTAGGCTGATTTTCTTTTTACGAGCATCTACAAGAAATTATTTATATAAATGTATATACATACCCGGTCGTTATAAACGTAACAACAACATTTTATACTTATTTTTTTATTCAATTTGGCGTGGGTTAAATTTGAATTGTTTAAATGCTTGCACACTATATGAGAGCATCTAAAAGCAAGTAAGCATCCATTAAGCGTCCATTAATTGACTGAAACCAGTAAATTGTATTACAGCACTTTACAGATGAAATAATAACATCTGTTAAAAAAACTAAAAACCCATGTATAAAATGTTGTGATTATAACGACCGTGAGTGTAAATGCACGGCATAGATTTGGCAGTTAGAAACTCTCTTCTGGTCCTCAATCTAACAGCCATCAAAAGTCACTGCCCGCATTCTTTCTTTTCACCCGTATATAAGACGGCAGAATTCCGGAAGGATATCTTGTACGTGGAATTCGTTACTGGCTACAGACATGCATGAAGGCCACTCCGCTACAAAGATGTACACAAGCGAGACCTCAAAGCAGCTGGATTTGAAACGGTGGCAGCTGCTGGACCAGATCCTCCATAAAGAAATCACAGTAGAAAAGAAAAGAACAGTGGAAAGAAAAAAGAAATCGCAGACGTGAGAGGGCAGAGACGACTCCTTCCGGCGACACTGTCTTTGTGTGAAACATATGTAACAGGACCTGTCGTTCGAGGATAATGCTATACACCCCAAAACTTTCAGACGGAATTTATGTGGTACTCTTAATTGAGTAGATGATAGTCCTTTCAAATAAGCCTTTAGTTTTTATACCTTCATGTCGAAGTTTGGAGTAAAATAACTGCTTACTGTGATTTGATAGATCCCTAGAATTTTGACTTTGGGTCAGTAGTGGAGATAACATTATTAGATACATTAGTATGAGATGTTTTCTCTAATAGAGAAATTATCCCATTGAGGTTACTTTCTAGCGAGTTATACATATGGGTAATCTTATCCCTGGTTAAATTTTGACTCCTAATTTCTTCTGATGAGTCACCAAATATATCTTGAATATTTTTGTTTACAATCATTGGACTTCTTGATTGAGTTTTCCTTTTCTTTTGAGACATAATTGATCAAATTTGGGTGGGCAATCGGTGAATATAAACTAAAAGATTGTGACACAGCTGTGGTTTGATATACCCAAACTTTAAATATCCAAAACTTTGAGGAACAAAATTAGGTAATTGTAACCGGTTTCTGTATTTAAAAACAACTGTTAATGACAATCAACATTTTAAATTTTAAACAGCTGATCTATTCTCAGCTGATTCTATACCCAGCTGATTAAGAACATTACATAGAATAATTAATATAAAAGAAACATGAAAAATCATTCTATAAAGGTGTTGAGCAATTGTCTATTTAGTTTTGGTTTAAGGTATCTAATAAAGATGTCTTCTAATTTCGATTGTGAATATTCTTTTAAATAAAAAAGCGGAACGGCCATAAATCCTCTGAAACAATGATAAAAGTTCATTGCAGTATAAAATTGTATAGGTTAGAGAGTTGGAATGCTGTCTGTGTAGTGTTAGACGTTTTCTAAATTCAATGGTTGTTTGACATACGTAAATGCAGTTGCAGTTGGGGCGAATATGATGTGCTTACTTTTACAGTTCATGACTGGGATATAATATCTCACCATATGGAAGGGTTATAGGGTTACCTGGAATTATAATATTGCACTTTTGCATTTTTGAAAGGTATTTTCCAATGCATGGTTTCTTTTTATTTAAAATTTTGACGAGATTATTATTTGATTTATAATTTACGTTCTAGAAATATGTGTTCTGTGGTATTTTCACTTTTTAGATATATTATTTATAATTTTGCTCGAAATAGGGTTATATTCAAAGGCTAGCGGATAAACTGATTTTTAAATTATATGTTTTATTGATAGCATCTGCTACAAGTAATAGTTAGCTTTAAGACTTTTATTTTTATTACTGATAAGTGTTCTTTTAATTTTAAACATTCAGAAATGATTTCATGTAATCTTTTTGCAAGCACATATAGAATATTTCTCTGTCTGTGACGAGGATGTTGTGATTTAAAAGATACAATATTTTTATCATTTGATTTTTTATAGATATCAAATTCAATTTTATTTTATTTTTTACGTCAACTAAATATTTCTACACCAAATCTGTTTGTGAGAATCGCGTAGGTGGGTGCTACTTGTGTGCCCACCGCAACTCCATTAAATTCTCTATAATAACGTTTCTTCCAGTAGAATATATTGTTATTGAGAACAAGTTGTAATGATTTTATAATAAAATTATTGATAATTCTATTATTGAGATATCCAATAGTTAATAACTTCAATATCTACTGAATTAGGAGACTTGCGATATCACAAGACACGAAACGAATATCATTAGAATTAATGTTTTTGGGTAGTTTATTAATAAAGTCGAATCTTAAATATAACTTGGTATATATTCTAAGTACGGTTTAAGAACAGCGTCTAAAAAATTAATTAGCTGATTTAGCGATAACTGAATTATTGCTATTAACTATAAGTCTACTGCTTAGATCAGATGGCATAGTATAAGTAACGTACATAGAACTATGATTATTAATTTTTTAATTACATTTTGTAGTTTGAGTAAGAAATACCTAATTTGTAGTTATTTCTACAAAAGTATTTAAATTCTTGTTCGGTAAGGTTATTACGAAAATTTGTGCAAAGTAGAATCTCTTGTTCCGTTAATTCCTGATAGACATTAACATTCGAAAGGTGATCTAAAACCAATATATCATAATCTTTTTTTCATAAAAATAAAATTAGGACCTTATCGGATTTAATAATAAAATCTTCTTTATTACTTTTCAATTTGATTGTTTTATTAATATTTTTAATTATAGCCTTCTAAAAGATAGTTATTGGATTTAGAAATATCTGCTGCAGGAATAGACTGGAAAGTTCGGTGGTATTGGCATTATTAGTGAAAGAGTTATGGTAATTGTGTAAACGTAGATTTCTAACTAATGTGGATTGTTAATAATCAAAGAAAAAAGACATTACAGTTGTTGCCCGAACACAGATTAGACAAGTTAGAAGTGGACGGTAACAGTCTATTTGACGGCCCTTTTGAAGAGAAATTGTCTTTAGACATTTGGAAAGGAAAATAAGACTTTTTTCGTCTTCTAAGCACTTAACCAACATTGGCGAACTAATGACGTCACCATGTCGTGTTCTAATTCATGAAAACTGAACAAGGATAACATACGGAGATATTGTAAAAACCGTAACCGATGATTTAATTTTGTCCCTGAAAAACTAGATATCCATGGACCGCAACCAACGACCTGAGATATGTACATCAATATTACAACATGTACCTATCCTTCCGCAATCAAGAATGTCCACAAAATCTTAGGCCTCAAGAAAGATTCGAATGAGAATCAGGGTATGAATTCTTTTTGGTCCTGCACAGGATGACAAATTTACCGTTAATGTCAACTTCCTAACTGTCTAATCTGTGCTCGGACAACAACTGTAATGTTTTTTTTGTGTTCGGTTCTTTGATAATTGACAATCCTGAACTATCTTTATTTTAGAAATAAATTGATGTTTTCACAACTGACATATAACAAATAAATTTTTATTCACCATCAAAGCCACTACGAGACCGGTTTAGACCTCTTTGTGTTTCATCAGTTGTAGGTAGGCTCAAACCCGGACCCTCTGGCTATCCAGGCTGCTGGTGAATGTGAGCGCACAGTTGTTTTTATAAATTACCAACTGGATAACTAAGTTGGTAAGACACTCGCCTTACACACCAGAGGGTCCGGGTTCAAGCCTACCTACAACTGATGAGACCTAAATAGGTCGAAATCGGTCTCGTAGTGGCTTTGCTGGTGAATAAAAATTGATTTGGTAAAGACATCTACTATTAACTAACTGTTTCATATTAGTTCGCAATACACAATTACCATAACTAACAATTTCAATAACAATACCAATACCACATAACTTTCACTCATTAAATACACTAATCGTATTCTTTTAAATTAAATTTTATGAAGAATGTGCAAATAGATTTGGTGCATAAATTGCGCATGTTTTCTTCGTTTTATAGATGATTGTTTTATGATATGGTATGATAACTTTGGCGATATTAAAATTGTTAATGAAATTATTAATAATCTGGATGAAAATATTTCTTTTATGGTTGCTGAAAATAAATTCTTTTTAGCGTTTTTGATGTTTTAATGTACATAAAAAATAACAAAATCGAAACTGATATATATATATAAAATCAACTGAAAAATATTCCTTGTGTACTTGCGAAAAGATTACATGAAATCGATTCAGAACCTTTAAAATTAAAAGAACACTTATCAAAATAAAAGTCGTAAAGCTAATTATCCTAAATTACTTGTAGAAGATGTTATCAATAAAACATATAATTTAAGAGTCAGTCGGTTAGTCTTTGACTATAACCCTAATTCAAGCAAAATAAAATTACTGAACAAATAAAATATCTAAAAAGTGAAAATGCCACAGAACACATATTTCTAGGACGTAGATTATGCTCTTCATATACTTAAATCTAATAATAATCTCTTTAATATTTTAAATATATGAAAAGAAACCATGTAATCGAAAATGCCTTGCAAAAAAATGCAAAACGTGCAACATTTAACTTCCAGGTAAACTTATATTATATCCCAAATTAACATGAACTGTAAAAGTAGCAACATCTTATACGCCCTCATTTACCTACGTAGGTCAAACAACCATTGAATTTAAAACACCACAGACAAAAGTCAAACTGTCCAACCTGTACAATTTTTATCACGTTTATCATTGTTCCAAAGTATTTGGGGCCGTTCAGCTTTTTCATTTAAAAGAATATCCACAATCAAAATTGAATTTTATAGCAGATTATTTTATTAGATTAGTTCTCAAAACCTTTATAGAGTGATTTTTTATGGTTCTTTAATATTAATTATTCTATGAATGTATGTAATGTGCTTAATAGCTGAGAATAGATCAGCTGTTTTAAATTTTAAATGTTGATTGTCATTAATAATTGTTTGAAAATACAGAAACCGGTTACAATTACCTAGTTTTTTTCCTCAACGTTTTGTCTTGGATATTTTAAGTTTAGGTATTTCAAACCACAACCTTCTCTCTTTAATATATCTATATACGTTGACCACAGTGTATTATACTATATAATTCTGTTGTTTTTCAGTATCTATTGGACACCCATATTGACGATGTTTGGACAGATTTTATGACTGATATTTTTATGAGAACTCATCTGCCCGATGATCCCTACCCATTGTTAATAACAGCTTTAAGAAGAGCTTGCTTGAAGTAAGAAGAAGTAATAATTTTTAAGGGCAAGGAAATTACTTTATGCAGTGTACGTATGCAGTATACTCGTATATTCATCTTATATTTACTTTTAGTCTTCTTAATATATTTAGAATGAAGATATTAATTGAGTCAGATGATGAAGTAATGACCCGAGTATACCACGCAACACCACGAGTTTCTGATGCTCGAACTTTCGTTTATCACGTTCCTGGATGTGATGCATATGGTAGGTTTCTGGATGTGATGAAGTAGGTTTCTGGATGAGATTAATGTGGTAGGTTCCTGGATATGATGTATATGGAAAGTTCCTGGATATGATGTATATGGCAAGTTCCTGGATATGATGTATATGGCAAGTTCCTGGATATGATGTATATGGCAGGTTCCTGGATATGATGTATATGGTAGGTTCCTGGATGTGATGAATATGGTAGGTTCTTAGTTGTGAGGTATATGATAAGTTTCTGGATGTGATGAATTTGGTAAGTCCCTGGATATGATGAATATGGTAAGTGCCTGAATGCGATTCTAAAAAATTGAATATCTACCGTATGTAATCTACATATAATTAATAAAGTATTGTATACCTTGTAATGAATGTTTACTTATTAAAGTGCAATTGGTTAAACGAGCATAAATACTGTTAAGAGAGAAGGAACGAACTATTTTTTTTCTTATTGTTTAATTTGACGCTTTATTTTGATGTCAGGTTTTCAAAGTGCCCTTCGTGTTGTGGATACAGCTGCTATATTTCGACTTTCACCACTTTTGAATTCTCTTTCCAATAAATATTTTACAACAACACGACAAGGTTACAAGGTGATATTTAAGTTGTTTTACAAATAGTTGTTTGTATCCCCTGGCTCGATAACATATTTTACCAATTATTTCTATAATTGTTTAACATTTTATAGAGATAATCGAGATTCTCGAACACTTTGTTGAACATTTTATTATTCTTTTGGTTTTCAGAGTATAATCTGAAAGCCAAATAAATTATTTATATTTCGGATAATTAAAACTTCATTAGATGCCAAATTTTATGCAATCTAGATAGTTTAGTTTAGTGTATCTTGTTTTCATATTATGTTTACATATATAATTAAATTACTCAATTTGGAAAGTTATTTCATTAGATAACATTCATTTATTAATGTTGGAATTACATGTACCTAACCACTTATTTAATAAATTGTAGGCAGCTATAGCTATGGCTGTGACTGGAAATTTACCATATTATGGACGATGTGATCCTTATCTAAGTGTTATTAATCTTGTGGATCATATTTATATCAAAGGCCCTTCAAGTTGTTCTAAGGAAGGCTCAGAACTATTTGCTATCATTAGTAAGTTACAAGTTTGTAATATTTTATTGCTTTTTATTATGATATTGATGTCCATGCATGATACTTATTAACAATTTGATGTAATTTAAAATTGTCATTACAAAGAACCAACTCATTATAATAATAAATCTTTCAATCATTGCTTTTATCACGGAATCCTAAAAAAATAAAATAGTACTACACATAAATTTCTGACTCCATCAAAATATGTATAAAAGAAGTAGAAGTATTACTAGCAGTAATGTAATTTAATTATTTAATAATTAATTTCTACTGTGTTATCAAATTACAGTGTAAAATTAAGTAAGTATAGGTTATTGCTATCCGATATTGATGTCCCTATGAACAGTTGCTAATTAGATAATAGTTAAATCAAAGCAAATATATAGTAACTAAGGTTTCATATTACCAAATGCCAATATCATAGATAGATATGAAGAATTCTTAAAAATTACTTGTAAATGTGCACTATTGATATTCTTGTAGTTTCTAAAAGGAATGTAGATTAAATAAAAAATCATAGGTATATGGTAATTAAAGTTGCATGAGGTAAATATCATTTTTTACTCAAAATAAAAACGTTTTGTATATTGAAAAACTAAATAGTGTTTTTAAACATTTAGTTGGTGAACATATTCTGGAATTACATCGTCGTCCACAGAGCAACTTTGTTATTGTTGGAGCATTTGTTGGTAGTAGAACAAATCGTTGGAGCATCGATGATATTGTAAAGAAAACACGATCTTTTGAAGTTGACATTGAGGAGTGTGTTGAACAAAGAAAACCTATTTACTTAAAGGTATTATATGAGAATTAACCTTTAATCGTATGATTTTGTCGCTATTTTAATATAAATAAAATTTGATCTTAAAATGAAAGAAACACTTTCATTTTTCTATTTTAAAATATTTGTTATCTTTTAGATGTTGGCTATAATGGAGTGGCGCTACATTGCAGTAAAGAAATACTTTGCTTATCATTTTGTAAGCTATGATGACAGTGAATACGTTCGATGGTTCAAGGAGAGTCCCACTGAACCTTATCTTTCCTTTTTTCTGGTGAAAGAAGAGGTAAGTTCTAAAGTCATAATGATTTGATTATGTGTATTATCCCTTTGAATTTATTAAGCGTTGTTTATAACCAAGTTTTGGATTCTTTTTTTAATGACAGAGAACACGAGGGTTTCCATCATATCAGCTGTTTCAAAAGTTTGTTTATCTCACACAAATAAGGAATTACGATAGGGGGATGGTAAGATGACACGTAGTACTAGGAGGTTAGCTCGGGCCGAAGTCCATTCGGCACAGTTGATGAAAAGTGTTCAATGTCTTCTGGTTGATTTTGATAGTATGAGCGTTACAAGGGGTAGGGCTCAGTATAATCAGTGATGATGCGTGTTGCTGCGCGTTGGATCCGGTCTAGTTTTTCAATGGTGAAAGATCCTGTTGAAAGGGGTCAAGTTTCTCTTTCATACTCAAGTCTATATTTTAAATAAATGTATTCATTAGTCCAAAATGGAGAAAATATATGTACAATACATCTGAATTCATTCAAAATATATACAATATTTTCAATGCATAACGATTAAATACTTTTTATTCTAAATTTAAGGATTGAAGCATTGTATGATAATTGTTAATTAGATTTTAATAAATTTGCGCTAAGTTTGGTAGCATTAGAGGTTGTAAATTAATACTATGTATATTTCAGCCATTATACCTATTTTAAAGATTAGCTAAAAAATATTTGTTTGTACTCTGAAAAAAATTGACAGATTTTTTGGTGACTGATGTTTCTTTAATAACTCTCAAACAAGTAAATATATCAACAGTGTTCTTTTAAAAATAATCGGTATATACACATAATATGGCATGGATTTTTATTAATTATTTTCTAGGCTTCTTTTCATGCGCAATTAGGAGGAAGTCATCGGTGTTGTGATCCTTTTACCAGTGCAAGTTTAAGAGAAGCCTTTAACCATTTAGATCAAGAAGCCCACGCCTCAGCCTATAGGCAGGATTGGATTGGAGTTCATCGTGCTTTTCTCCACAAGGCATTTATCAAGAAGAGCCAAGCAGGTGTTGCAGAAGCTTATAGAATGCTTCATGGTCCAGCAGCTCAATTTGCTTTTGTAAATCACCTCAATAAATCTATGCAGGTATGAGCAGTTAGGTGAATATCTAAAAGCCGCTATATGATATTCTAAAAATATCTAAATTGTATTCTTTTAGGACTTAGTATTTTATATTCTCGAATTTCGAGATTTTGCATCGCCAGCTGAACCTGTTGTGTTAGCAACCAAAGATAACGAACCTAAGCCTGATAAAAAGGGCAAATTAGTACCTGAGCCTATTTTAAATGATGAAGTTGATGATATATTTGTAAGTAATTTTCTTAGTATACAAATATGATTTTTCTAGACATAATCTTCTAAGGGTATAATTATAGAGTAGAGGGAGTGTCAACATTATAATTGGGGAACTAAATATGCAACTATTTACCAAACTTTAACTTTTTTTATAAACCCAGACGTGGTCGTAAGGGAGGTGGAATTAGTCATGGACTTCTATAAATAGCATTTATAGTTATTTATAGAAGTCCATGAATTAATTAGTCTATGCCTCCACAATTCCCTACATTATAAAGAAAAGAGCTGCGCTATGTTCTCATCCTTTGAGTATGTTGACTTACTAATAACCTCGACCACCGACAAGCCTCTTCGCCTTATTACTATCTACCGACCACAGCTAACCATTGACAAACAAACCACCTCTACGAAATTTGTAAACGATTTTCATACTTTGATGGAAAATGTCAATACTGAACCAAATCATCTGCTTATTTGTGGCGACTTTAACTATCACATGGATGACTCTCGAGAAAATTCACTCACATTATTGATTTACTCAGCCTTGTTCAACATGCAAATATGCCTATACATGATAAAGGCCATATACTCGATCATACATTAATGACAGTGACAGGCGACGTTTGCATTACAAATTCTCTTCCATCGGATCATGCCGCCACTTCCTGCATACTCAATCTACTAAAATCGTCAGAACAGAAAGTTCACATTAAAATGAGAGAATTACATGAAATCGTCATCTGTTTATTATTTATTTTTTATAAACAAAATAAATCATTATTATTATTATTAATCTTTTGGTCGACCTATACTTGCGTCTATATGATATTGCTAATGACGCCAACCTCGATGACTGTCTGTCAATATGATGAAGTACTAAAAAATATTCTTGACAAGTATATGCTCCAATTGCACATCGCCGCATTAAATGTCGTCCTTCATCTCCCTGGTACACAAATGAGCTTCGATTTGAGAAACGTAACCTGAGAAAGCTTGAACACTCTTGGAAAAAAGTAAACTTCAAGTTCATCTACAAAACCTCAAACAATCAGCGACCACCTATAAAAAAGCACCTTGATTGTGCTAAATAATTATGTATATTTTTCTAATAAAATAGCTGAAAGTGATCCAAAATCAATGTTTTGATTTATAAATAAACTCACAAACGCCAATATAAAAATATATTTACCCTTCTTCCCGTTCTGACTCTGAACTAGCTGATTTATTCCAAGACTTCTTTGCAGGTAGGGTTCGTCATATTGTCAATAATTTACATAAAACAGAGGAGATATCATATCAACCCGCAAACATGTCAAATTTCTCTATATTTGTAAATCCAGAAAATATCTTGATCCCCTACCTGAGTCTGTCGCTAAACAATGTTGTAAAGAACTCACACCAATAGTAACAAAAATTGTAAACACTTCTATGAGATCCGGTAAGTTCCCTGATTCATTAAAAACTACAATTATTAACCCACGTCTGAAGAAATCAACACTTGATCCTGAGATGCTCAGAAACTACCATTGCCAATATAAAATGCCTTGCCAAAATGTTTACCGTACTACAGTAGGCTTACCACACGGCTCTATAATCGGACCGCTCGCTTTCATTATACACCCCTGGAAAAAAGTAACCGTACACCTATTTTAAAACACGTTTTTTTAAAAACACTGTTCTCAAATATTC
>JAUYWI010099085.1:0-11670 GCA_034780595.1 Parotoplana pacifica | reverse complement strand
ACATTCATTTCTATGATGTTAATACTGTCGAAGGCTTGACTGATATTATTTCTTATTTTTATGTTTTCTGCAGTAAAATTTATTCTAAATATGATAAATAAGATCTAGTATATGCGTATAGCTTATTATAATAGCTATCATTGGCTAAATATTTGAATTTAAAAATATGCATAGTGTTATGTCTATAATAATATGAAACAAGACGTACCTATTGATTAGTGCAATGCGGATTTTTATAATAAATTATTAAGCTGAATATTTCCGTTTTTATGTGTATACACGTTTCAATTAGGCGGCTAAAGTTTGTTTTGAAGAGTTATAAGAGGCTCATGGCGATGATGCTCCGGGTAAATCTACAGTCTTCCGTTGGTTCACCGGGTTTTGGTAAACTGATCAGCAAAAAAACAGTCCCTCCAACGATAAGTCCAGATCAGGTCGTTCAAAAACAACACGAACTCCTGAGACCATTCAGGTCATTGAGGAAATGTCTTAATTACTGTTAAAAACTTATATTATAATTTAGTCTATTATGAATAGTAATATTCTGTCTAAAAATGTTTAAAATAATATTCATACTATTCGCATTTCCTAACAAAGAATGCCATATTTTTCTGACTTATGGCTTTGGAATTTACCTAGCATTTTAATGAGGATTGTTGATATTAATTTTTTTTGTCCAGCCAACCGTCAATATTATCCACTACAGCAACCTGTTTAATTTAGAAAAATGAATATAATGATACTAATACCGGAATAGTTAACTGAAACAAAAGTTGATCATTATGAATAGCTACCTAAAAAAATCGATGGTAATACGTATTTGATTTGGCTAGATTTACTAACCTATTTAAATGAGTAAACATTGTACAATCCATAAAATAATATTCTAAACTTTAATTAGTAAAAAAAATATAGATTTTCAACTTTATATTGACAACTATTTTATTTATGTTTGAACATATAGAACTACTTAGCAAAAGTATTATTTTAATTGTTTTAGGCTACTTTCTTTTCTCCTTTGTTTTTATTTAAATTTTGCTTGGCCCTGGTTTCACATTACTTGGAGGATGCTGTTGTCAGATGTTCCTCAAATTAAAGATATTGAATAAGCCAAGATTTAAATTAGACGATTTAATTTAATGAAAGCAGATTTAATAAGACTATAAACCTTTAAACCCAAAGAAGGGTAATATGTAGTTAAGTAAAGAATGAAAATCAATGATGTGACCATTGTCAAAAGATGGACAAAAAGTGTTTTTAGGTTGATGTTCTTTGAATCTACAAGTAGCATTCAGATCAATTTCCCTAAAATAAGATTTATCACTAACTTTAAACCCACCTTCTCTTATTAATAACAATTCGAGCGTTTATCGATCTTTGGCATTCAGAATTAATTATTTCTGTTATTTGACTTCCTTATCTATTTTTTATTATAAAATTACATTTGCCAATTTAGGGAACAAAACTTTGTACATTACAAGTATGCAGAGTGAAAATATGGAGCCTAATATTGTTTTTATGTGTTTTAATTTACATTTATATTAAAATCGACCTATTATATGATTCAACTTTTTCTGAATTATATTGTCCGTATTTTCTGTATACATAGTATTCAAAGATTTTAATGGTAATTAAGTTGGGGAGATTATGCATATAAGGATAATATAAAGTTTCTTATTTTATTAACATGAGTAGCTATTCATAACTTTTGTAGCTACATATAAATTTGTCACTCAATTATCTGCTTCTAATATCTTGTTGAATAACACAACTTTGTTGATTATCGTATTTTATCGATTAATTTGTTAAATATAACCAAAGCAAAAATTTAGATTTGCTTTTACTGGGTGTTACTTTTGTGTGTGTTGTGCGTTTGGCATACATGATAACATATCGAGGAATATAATCTAATTAGACTAAATAACTTCTAATGATGGGGAAATTATTATTCTGTGCTTTTATCTATTCGGTAGTAATTATTGTATCAATAAATCGAAGCTTTAATTTTTATAAAATTATTTACAATTTAAATACCTCGAAAATAGTGTACATGTTTGTAAGTATTATGTGGGTATGCTGGTAGATAATGCTTGGTATGTAGCTACACAAAGTGGTAGGTAGTGCTCGGTATAATATTTCATCTGAAATTAATTTTCTAAGTAATATTTATTTATTTTAGAAATTTAAATATATTTATTCCTTTTAGGTCTGAGAACCTGTGAGCATCACCCAACCGGATCGAGATCGCAGCAATGACCTATACTAACGGCTAGATTTTAACGTAATGAAACTGGACGGCTGTCTATTTTTCAGCGGTTCCTGAACCCACTAGAGGTCCTTAATATTAGATTCTCCTCTCAAAATAGTATTTTACTTCATTAGCATTAAAATTTAGGGTTCTAACCTCTGTTGATGTTGCAAGTAATTAAAAAAATGGCATGTTTAATACAGGAATTAGGTTTTTGTAGAATATTTTATGATATTAGAATTAAGATTTAATTCACATAGAACTACATGAGTTTAATAAAAATTTACAAAAGCCTGGTCACGTCATTTTTTAAATTACTTGTAACATCAATAGAAAAAGAAGTCAGTACCTTAAATTTTAGGCTAATTGGATAAAGGAATACAATGTGGTATTTGAGAAATAAGAATTTAACATAAGGATCGTTTAATCTATGTAGTGTTCTCAGAAACCGCTGAGACAGGCGATAGACGTCCAGTTTCATTATACTGAATTTAAAACCTAGGATAGGTCATTGTTGGGACCTTGTTCCTATAGGGTGAAGCTCTTGGGCTTCCGGACTAGTTTGTTTTAAAATTAATTTCCCTAATAAAAACTGGTCTTATAGGTTTTACTCAACTTTTCGAAGATTAAAAAAAATAATGTTAGTTTACAACTTTTAAAAGATATTATATTCTGTGTAGTAATTGATTCAAATGAAATTATTGGTAAATAGAAATCTAAATATTTCAATATTTATAATGTTAACAATTGGCAGTAGTGTATTAAGAGAGTACAGAAATGTGTACATGTAAATAATTTGTATCCTGGGCAAGACCCACTACCCTTATTTTTTATTTTACATAATAGTTAAAGATAACTTTGTTTACTAGGAATGCACAGTGATTAAATTTGGTTCGTTTTTTAAAATATTTTTTGAATTTTATATTACGTGAGTGTTGCAGATGCTTCTATTTTTAATTTGAAAGATCACACCTTTATATGTTGATTGTTTTTTCAAAATCTAAAGTTCAGTTTTCCTTGATGAAATGAATTATTGAATAGGTTACGTTCTTATAATTCTCAATTATATTGGAAATATATTTAGCAACGTCTGTGTCTATAGATGGTAGGTGGAAAATCTTCCTCAAATTATTGATTATTTCGTTAAAATAACTCTCTGTTCATCGCTTACAGCCTCCATCGAACGCTGACGATAGGTTTATAGCTTTCTATGTACAACAACAATTCATTTTCCACGCATCTGACACTGTTTTTTATTTTATTTTATTTATTTATTTATTCACTTCTAAATAGTGTCCCTATTCATATAGAGTTTTACATATTCCTTGTTAGCTATTATGCTGTTTGATAAGTTTTCATTCAATTTTACTGACTAGTTCTAGAACAACTAGACGCCAATAAGCGCTGCACGATGTGCTAAGTATAATGGAATTGTTTTGTTGGTTTTCTTGAAGTAATATTCATTTTTATTAACAAATCACTAAATAAGCAAAAAAATATGAAAGTACAATCATGATGGTTTGCCGCCTATATTGGTGGTTTTTGTGGATTATAAAATGTTTGCCATCGTTTGATGGTCTTGAATTAAATCAGACTAACATTCAAATTTTTTCGAACCAGACAAACAATCCACCAACTGCCTGTAGCGAGTCTGAAATCTGAATCGTTACATCCAGAGGAAATTAGTAACAAGCGTTCAATAATAAGACCACTAAAAACGGGAAATTAGATTTAATAAAATGTTTAAACATTTTATTGCTTGTTTCTTGTCTTCTTTTATTGGAAGACACCAAACGTTTCACTTAGCAAGTATAGAATTGAATTTTGGGCAAAAATAAAATTAGATTTATAATAGAAATAATGGTTACTATTAGAAAACAAATAACTAGTTATTATTAATACAAAACGGATTGGTTGTAATTGAAAATTAAGTTACTTTTGGAGTTCAGCTTTTAACATGTTTTTATTTTAAAGACAAAAATTGTTTCTATGAAAAAAAAACTGAGAATAACATGTCTAGACTTCTAAAATCGATATGTCAAATAATTGTTAATGCATAAACAGTCAGGCAAGAGGTTTTCCCTGCTTTTTGGGGCAAAAGTGATCGTTTTCTATAATTTAAAAAATATGCAATAAAATTATAAATGTTGGGGGTGCAAAAATCTTTGTGTATAATATATTTAATTTGTAAATATTTAAATACTGAGTATAAATAGTATTATTATGATTTATTCAATAATGTAATTGCATATTATGACTATTTCAGATTCAAGGATACAATTACTGATAGTGTTATCAGATACATGCTGCCCAGCCCAGATAAATTAATGGTAGCCTCTGCGGCTACCTTGGTATGAATAAGATATTCCTGTATTTAGCCTAGACTTTTCTGTTTTTATGCTTAATTGTTAAGTTTCGCGAATTCCAAAGTAAATGCTATGTACTACTCTTTGCTTTTGTTTTCAATTTTGTTGTTTTTTATTAGTTTGTTTCAAATAAATAAGTAATATTGCCTAGGTATGTATGTTTGATATGTAATGCGATGTTAATCTTATATAATATTCATTACTTTTCTATAAAAATTAATACTATATCTTTCCATTTTCTTAGGCAAAGGTAAAAAAATTAATACTAATATCATAATATTTTGACCAATATTCTCTCTTATATTAATTCTTAATTCTACATATTAATTGCTTATTTCAGTAATGACGCAAATAGACAATGGAATTAAGAATTCTTGGAGTGAACAGATTTCAACTATTAATCATGCTTTAGAGAAGAAATCCATGACAACAGAAGGTACAAAGCGGAAGAAAGCAATTTCATCTTTTTTATTTGATTCAAGGAAGGACTGTGAATTTGAAGCAATTTTGCCCCTTCTCAAGCGATATGTGTTGGTCTTTGAGAAAAAAGAAGCAATGATACACACTCTTTATGATGAGCAAATTCAATTGTTGCAAGAATTCTTATCTTGTTACGTCAAATCCGAAAATATCCCCAAATCAAGTGAACGTTTGGAATCGCTGAATATGACTGATTCTCAAATCTTCCTTTCTAAAGAAGATTGGTTTTTGGGAACAAAAGCAAGAAACATTCTATCGAAATCAAGCGACCCAAAAAGGTAGATAGTTGTTGGGAAAAATACAAAATTTCTTCGTGTCATGTCGTCAGTATCTTCAAAAAAAGATGCCACTCAACATTTCAATGTTAAAGACGCTAGAGTACATAATTATACTCTAACTTATATGCTGAAAAATTCTAAATTGCTCCCTAATATCATTTCAGACACCCTCAACCTTGAATCGCGTAGCTTCGTTACAGCAAATGATATTACTGAATTTTCTGCCAGTGAACAAATTGACTCATGGTGGTCGTCACTTTCCAAATTATCAGAAAATGATCCAACTCTATGTAACGCTGTTCTGGCTTTGTTGACATCAAGTAGAGTGTACCTTCAGTTTCATGAATGATCTGCAGTCAAACGGTATGCATGTTGATACTCTTGATTCAATCCAGAGTATCTGAAATGGCCTGAAGGCTTCTGAAAAAACCGCATTCATTTTTTTAAACGAGATGATGTTGCCTATGACCCAGTTTGCCCTAAACTATCTCGTAACACGAGAACTTTATATTCAAGTTACAAAGAGCAACAAAAGCATGACATCACGAAAAGGGGCCTTGTCTGTTCACCCAAAGATGTCGTATGTAAGCTGATTTGTCCTTCCATGCAGCAAATGCTACAAGAAGAAAATATTATTAAAGGCTTCTAGCTCTGTTAAAGGAAGCGTAAATCACCTAATTCATAAAATTTTGTAAAACGTTGTTTAAAATCACTTACATCATTTTCTATTTCTATTCTTTCGATCAACTTTATGTAGGCATACACATAAATTTGGTATATTACATTAATCTTTTGTCGAATGTAATCATAATTCTATGTATATATTTGCAACATTTTTAGATATACACATTTGCTTTTAAATAGAATAATCAACTTGGGAAAATAAACGGAAAATAATCAATCCTATATTGTATATATGTTAGAACAAAATTGTTCTAACACATACACTATCAATAAGCATTTGTTGTATTCACATCTCCCTAATTCTAAACCTAAGCTAACCCAAAGGATGGTGCTATACCTAATCCTACACCTAATCTACATAATTCCTAAGGATAATAAACTTTAAATAAATAAATTATGAAATCAACAATTATGCATAATTGTTATTCCTTTAAAAGTTTATTTATTAATTTATTCTAATCATAAAAGTAAACATGAAAATATTTCACATTTTCGTTCAATAGATTTCTATGAACTACCTAATATGCCTAGGCATGACATTCAAATATTAAAAATTTGAGAAACAAAAAATACCTATACAAAAAACGCTTAAATGATTATGTAAGCACATTCTCATATGTATATAAGAAAATAAATAATCAAAAAGGAATATAGGATAGAAAATTATCGCTCAGACGCTTTAATAGTTACGTAGAACGTATGAATATCTTTTTATTATAAAAATGAAAATTATCAATATAGCATTGAACTGACAGCTAGGTAGCCAACATTAGGCATTTATAGGATGTTTGGTTTATCCATTTTGTCCCAATAGGTGCTCAAGTGAAATGCGAAAGTATATTAGGTTTGATTTCTAAGTGACAGATTTCAATAAAAAACCATTAAGCCGTTCATGCACGTAGAAATTTCCTGTAGTGTGATTAAATAAAGCTAGGGAACAGAAGAGTAAAGTGGAACCTAAAGCAGAAATTCATTCATTAATTTATTTTTAAAATCAGAAAAGATGATAAGATAAGCTTTGCTGAAACTGTTACTTTTTGGTAGATAGGTACCTATAGTCCTGACTACAACATAAATTATGCGGTTGCAATTGGCAGGTAAATATGATTCATTGTGGGTTTTAGAAATATTTAATAAAATATTAACCATATTAGCTTTCAGTCTCTGAATCACAAACGGAAATGTTCTACAAATACATAATTACCCATGTATATATTGATTACCCATTGTGAATTGAATGTTAAAAATGAATCCTTTTAGTACCTCCATTTGTATTTAAAGTAAGCAAACATATCCATTACAAAGTGTCTATTAAATTAGGTACACTGGACACCAACATATGTATATATAAACTGTGAGTATCTCCTCCTCGACGAAAGCAGGAAACTGCTCGAAAACACTTTAAACGATTGGAATGAAATTTGGTATCAGTGTACTAAATTCTCTTGAGGATATTTTGATGTAAAAAACGTTTTGACCTCTGACTGTCCCTAAAGTCACATGACGGTCTTATAAAAGATTCTGAAATCAAATATTAATGAAATTAATGATATTTCTAACAGCTTGTTTTGTCTCATAACTTTTCATTATTATAGTCAATTAGTTTTCGTCTGTTTGTTTTCTTGTGGCATACTTTTTTGTATTACAGCAACAATTTTCAATTACCTACCATTACATATATTCTAGATTAGGGCGTTACAAAGATTTCTAATTTGATAAATTTGATAAACTTCATGTAATGAATGAATTTTATTTTACCTCATTCTGTATGTATCCTATCTTATTTCCACTTTTAAATTTAAAATTTAAGCAACCCGATCTTCTCAGCCCTATCAACCACCGCTGTGGATTACCCACATTGTGACATCCCTCCTTCATATGATGATCTGATTAAAGATGGCATCATCAATCCTTCATATGTCAATGATCAATGCCCTCAGTCACCTCCAAATGAACAACAACCACCACCACCTCCACCAAGAGCATCTGAGGTGAATTCAATCGTAATTACTGTCCCATCAAATATCAACTTGCCCCCGAGTCATGGTTTGCCTCCACCAGTCTATACGCCCAGCAATCAAATGCCAAATATTGCCTTGTCTGGTGCATTGCCAACTGCAGCGGATACGAATGCCGGTTCTGCTACTAACAACCAGACTTCATCTAACTAAACTATTTCAATGTGAAACTCTTCTTAAATTTGTGTCATGATTAGTTTTCAATCATCGTACATAAATATGATATATACATAAATTCTATCGTTTGCATTTCGTATATTATTTTTCAAAATAGAGATAACATTTTAGATTTACATTTTATAAAATATAGGTAAATGATTATAGATCGGTAAGTTACATAATTATTATGAAATGTCAAACTTTATCAACTCCTTCAAGTTTAAACCCAATGTCAGAATTTGAAACTCGATGTTATGCATGGAAAAGAAACATAGTAGCACCTTAAAACTTAATGTTGTGTTTTTAAATTATAGACAGTTTCTTTTTATTTATCAACCTATTCGAAGTTCTTATCTAATAAATTAATTACTGTTGTTGTTTGAATCTAAATTTTGTAATGTAATTTTATAGATTTTTAAAGAAACATAACATATAGTTGTCCCAATTTTTTTCATATTGACACCCATGTATGTATGATGTTTAAAAAATGCCATTGAGATAGGGCGGTGTATGGTTTAATATACCTAAAACTAATAACTTACCAGTGGTATTTTTGGTTGCAATTTGATTTTATACAAAGGTATATAGATGTCACCATATGTATGTTTTATACCCATCTGAAGTATGTAACAATTAATTTTCGAATATTTAAATTAAATTCTATTTTCGTATATTACGAATATAGCACATGTGTCTATTTTCAAACCGAAACTAAACTGAAAAAATGATCAACTTAATATGTTTTAATCAGTATTTTCTATTTATAGTTTCTATTTGAAATTATGTGTTTACTTTAGCTTGTCCTACTCAAGAGACAAAAATTATTGTTTGAAAAATTTAATTTGTAAAATGTTCTTTCTAAAATTTATATTCTTTTATAAATCAGAAGCCTTCTAAAAATAACTTATTGTATTTATTGTGACAACAAACACATCATTTGTGGAATAATTTTTAACTGCACCATGCATATCAATTATACGTATTACTGAATCATATCAAAATAATGTGACTTATGGCCTAGAATTGTACAGAACGAATTATGATAATGTGCTAAACTGCGGCTTAAAAATTAGGAGACCACAAGGTAGCCGCTTTATAACATTTATAAACGCTCAAGAGTTCAATATCTTCATTGAAAATGAAGTTCTGTACATATCGGCCTTTAGTGTTGTATGTGAACCTGTGCTTTTTTGTATATACAATTTGTAAAGTTTTTTAAACTATGAAGTATTATGTAGTAATCGATTATGTGTAAAAGCATAAATTAGTGACTATTAGGTAATAATATTTCAAATGCCATAGAGTATTTTGTGGAGACGTGAAACTAAACATGTTCTCTATTTGTGGACCAACACAGAGCTTGACAAATTAATCTGAGTAGCATCTATTATTTTTATTAGCAATTTTATATTGTAAATCCAAAACCAAAAATAAACATGCAAAGAATCCTTAAATTCTTTGAAAATATAATTTTATATTAGACAACGGATTCTCAACGTTTTCAATACCGGTACCTATAAATATGAGTGCTATTACTTTGCATATTTTTTATATTATTTTATTGTGTTGTTAGAGTTAGTTACAAGGTGTCCGGAAAACCCATACACGTGCATGCAGTTTATAAAGTTAAAAAATATCCACAACAAACTTTATTTTGCTTTTCAAGAAATCAAATATCTAATCTATAATGCAGACTGTTTGATTAGATTTATGTACCTACTCGTACCGCCTAACATCAACTTTCTGTTTTTAGACTTTGAAGTGATTTCCCAAACATAGTGCATAATGAAATTCACATTTCAAGCTCAGTTTATGTGATAGGGTATTTGCTTCTTTAAAAAATCGTAGTTCGTTTTCATGTTTTTGTTGCTTAATTACCAGTAAATTATACAATTAAGCAATTAAAATTAGGGTTCTATGTATAGTTCATTATTGTGATCTATTATTTCCTAAAATTGGATTAGATTTTTTAAAAGCAAAATAAGGTATATATATCAGGAGTAGTTACATTAAATAAAAATATCATAAACAACTCGTTTTTGTAAATTAATTGTTGTTCTTTCAGTTTATATGTTACTTTTTATATGTATATTCTTTATTTAAAAAATATGATATACTGTTATGTACCTAACTGAAGTTACCGTTTATTAAATGTATTTTTGTAATTACTTTTGATGTATATTGTTTTTATTTTTTGAAACAATTAACACGGAAAATCGCATATAAACACAAATCAAATAGAATTGAGTAGGTTTAGGTCCTACATATATTATAAACACATTATAAACACCAACAATCAGAACTGGTTGTTAGTTCCACAGCCTAGGATCGTTTGAAAATAGAAGATTTTTGACTATTTCCTGTTGGAAAACGAATAGTTTCCTGTTTTAAACATATCAAAAAGGTAAAGTGTTTAGAAGAATATTGTATTTTTTGTCTCTATTTCCCCCTTCTTTTTGAGAACCGATATCATATAGTCTAAACATAAAAGATGTTTAAATACATTGCTAAACATTCACTAATTTTGTGGTTATTTGTACTTATTTTACAAGAAACTTGGACCGAAATCAGATAGGTAGATACACCACAGCAAAAAGTAGTGTCTTGTAACAAAAAATCAGTTTTTCGATTTTTGTGAGATTAAAAATGCCAATATAATGAGACACAAGGAATTTTATAAATTTATCCCACATACCTATTATAGCATGAATATGAGATCCCAAACTACATATATTAAATCCTGGTTATACTGTAGGTATAAAAAATGATGTCCGTTATCCTATGTGCAAGCTCAAATTGATACCCCTGGGTTTTATAATATTTGATCACGTGACAGATTAATTATCATATCTGAACATTGATTTAATTTACTTAACAACTGTTGCCACAAGATGCAAATAACAGGTAGTACCTAATATGCATAAAAACTATCGGTTAGCACTGAAAATTTAAATTTAGCACATGTGTATACATAATTTTTCCACTTATTTAGAAACATTAACAGTTTCGACATTGAAAATTTCATACTTTTAATTACAACCGACACCATAAAAATTAGATTTACTAATTATAATTTTAAATAAAATTTACAAAAGCTTGAGTTCTTATTCCTCCCTCAATCGTTTAAGACTCTTTTACTTGAGGAACTACTCCAAATATTTATAAAAAATTACATATCATTTGGAGGAGTTTTTGCGAGAGAGCGGAGCTTCAATAACTCAAGAAAGCAATGAGAATTCCAATTAACTTTTTAGCATAGGTGTAAGTTTACAAATCCATTTCTCAGAACTACTTTTCTATGAGTATTTGACTACATAAAATGTTAGTTACTATTTTTGTTTAATCATTTAATCAATTTTCCTCTAAACAAATGTTGAATAGGGAAGTCAAAAGACAAATTATAAACGTATCATTACAAGTTTAAATAAACTATCAAA
>JAUYWI010099084.1:0-22752 GCA_034780595.1 Parotoplana pacifica | reverse complement strand
ACGCGTTCTGTCTGATTTCTGGTATTGACGGTAACATATATACAATGTATATTGATAAGATATTATCAGAATTATAGTATTGATATCCGTTTTAGCACGCTCAATTTAGACGCATGTAGGAAAATATTTATCAATTGTGAAATTATCTAAATATTCCGTACCTACGGATATAAGAAATTTCCGTATTTTGAAGGTTTAACAGAATTATATTGATATTGGGTAATATACTGATTTAATAGTTATAGGTATTTATAACACACATGAAAACCTGAGTGTAAAACATTTAATTCTCTTCTGAGATATACATACAACCGACTATTTCTCAAGTTTATCTTCAATTTTTGTATATGGGTATTTTTGAATAGTTAAAAGAGATTTCTCTTGAAGATGTTAATAAATTTCTATAGTCATACCATTTTTCCACACCTACTCAAAAAGTTTCTAATATCGAAATAGAAAGTCATGTTTAGAATGTTGAGTGTTAAATAAAATGTATAGAGACTAAAATATCACAATAGGTATATCTATACAACTAGGCTGAAATATGTTTTATGGAGAAAATACCAATTAAAATGTGACGGAGAGATTTCTAATTTAATTTTGATGATGTGCCAGTTTCTTTGATCAATATATCAGACGTTATACAGATTTAGAAATGAAAGTTTGTATCAAAAATTTGAGTCTAATAAGGTAGGTCGTTGGAATAAACGTTTTGCTTCATGTAATAATACAATTTAAAGAAACTTGGTGGATTTCGCTCTTTGTAAGAATTCTAACTAATACAGTGGATGTATACTTACTTTTTGTAGATGTTTATTTAGTGTTTTCTTATTCTTATTTATATCTGTTTTATTAAAAATCTAGGCTGTTATATGTATGCTGTGATATTTTGGTTTGTGGTACTTTTAAGAAAAGCATTTTCACGTGGTTGTACAGGTTGAGTCAAAAGTCGTTGACTTTTAAAAGTATTTAACGTTTTTGATTGGACGCAGAGGAACCGCTAGACCTGACACCTTAGGTCTTCTGAACGTAGTTATACCTCCGTGGTAAGGATATCATCCCCCAGGTACAATTTATCCAAATTAAACGCAATGGGACGATAGAAATATGACAAAACATGAAGCATTAAATTAAAAAAAGACTTCTGACTCATCCTTTTATAGATTTTTTTAAAAAACAAATAGAATTTAAAAAAATCAATTCAGATGAGATACACTCTTTACCAACATTGAACAGATAATTTGGTCAAATTGATTTTTTTTTCTAACCAGCTTGGTCACATATTTTCCTCGTCTAAATAGAATTTGCTTAAAAGTAGGTAATCAATATTATTTTGTATATTAAAAATTGAAATATCTATTTTATTGAAGAAACTTTTCCTTTCGGAAGTCAACATATATTTGTTTACACCCATAAATATGTCCACTATGTATGCCTAACTATAGAAAAAAAGATAAATTGAAAGGTACATTGATTTAAAAAAATATAAAATAAAAAAAAATCAGGTGAACTTTATGAAATATTTTGAATTGTTTATAAATTATAAATTATCGGTAACTAATTTTCATTAATCACGCGTTTTGCTAAAGTGCCATCATAATTTATGATACCTGAGAAAGTCCTTTGGGATATGTCGTGAGGAGTTGTCGAAACATCAAAACATTTGTAGGTCGTTCTTTTCAGCGATATTTAAAGATAGGTACCTATCTTTTTATTCGCTGTTTCGTTTTCCATAAAAATGTTTTTAAGCAAAATTTAAAAATAAACCTGTTATTCTCAAACCTGTATTTTTCTACTGAAATACAGAAAGTCTCACTGTTATATCTATGGAGCAAAATAAATCATTCCTTCTACTCAAGAGGACGTTGTTCCATAAAAGTCGCAAGACAGAGATGATTGACGGCTTAAAAGAAAATAAAAGAAGTATCCTCCTACATATGCACTTTTTGAATGTTAACAACACATTTAAGAAAACTGGTCTTAACCGGTGTTTATGATCGGATGGAAATCGTCTTGCCAGAATCAATAGCCAAGAAACATTTGCAATATTATAAAAACGAAAGAAGTTTTTCGAAAGATCTTGGTGTTAATACCAACAAGTCTACATATGTATGTATACACATGATGTTCTAAATCTACAAATCCTATATTTCAAACGATTTATACTTGTAATTCTTCGAACAACGAGATGAAACTATTAAGTTATTCTAATCGAAAACTTGCAATTTATTGACTAATTTGGTTAACAGATAGATTGGAAGTTGGAAATTTGTGTTTTACCCATATTGTAGTTAAATAAAATGATTTTAATTTTTTTTTCTTAGCGGAATATTTAATTCTGTGGAAAAATCCAAACAAAAGTTATATCATGATTTAATCCAGTTTTTGGACCTGTATCATAGCACAACTATTTTCCAATAATTTATCTGGCTTTATGTAGCATTAAAAATGTTAATATAACATATTGAAAAGTATATAGCAAATGTTTAGTTCTTGTTTGATATTATTTTTAATTAGATAATTTATGGTATTCAATTTAATTCATTTCCGTTTTATTTACATTTAGAATCATAGTGAGGATACGTACGTATTATATATCTATGTACATCTACCTATAATATCGGTAATTTTGTTTTTGTTAAACTTTGTATCAAACACATTTCTTATGTTTGGTATAGAATAACAAATGAATTATATTAATATTCTATATGAAAAGCAATTTTAAGCAATAGTTACAATTGTTACTATTAGGTATAGAACAATTATGACGGAGTAGAGGTAAAAGTTTAAACAAACTTGTTAGCTTCAAATGAGTTTTAAATTGGACAGATTTTTGTTAGGAATCTATCCAATGAGAATTTAACTATTACTCCTAACGTTTATTAAAAAAGATAGAAATAATCATGTTAGTATACTTTTTTTGATAAGCGAATAATGAAAAATATATATTGATTTCCGTATTGAATCTTTTGTTTTTTGCGCAAACTTTGAATATCTACCTGAATACGAGCTATGCCATTAGGTAAGTTGATATTAAGTTTAATATTTATTCTACATAGTAGCTATTATAATGGACAGCTAATGAACTGCAGGGCATTTTGTGAAAAAAACAGAAAGATTTAATTTGAGAAAAAGGTTAGGTTTGAGAATGCGATTTGTATATAAATGACCCAAAGCATAAGGGGAGAGTATACGTAGATAATGTTGTAATTGAGACATAGCTTAAAAATATTAGATTTTTAATGGTTTTGGAAATGTCCGGATACAAATTCCATAAACTGTCCAAGTACTCGTAAAATCCATGGAGTTTTTCTTTATAAAAAAAATTCAGGCGATAATTGTAATTTTGAAACATGGCGGTGAATCTTTGAAAATGAACCCATTCTTAGTTCCATTGAAAACTGTATAAGATTTAATGCTCAGGGGTACAAATTATCTGAATTTGGGTTCGATATCGATGAAAAAATGTCGAGCTATTGGTCCAGATAATTTTTCAATCGACATGCTAGAAGCTCTAGATGATTGGGGCATAGAGAAAAGCACAAATATACCTATGACACGAGTGATATTCCATCAGATCTCACACGATCATTTTTTATCATCTTGTCAAAGAAACTTGGGGCTACAGAATGTGTTTTCCATCGTACTATTAGCTTGATGAACCATCTAACGTAAATATTCCTTCGTATTCTTA
The DNA here is from genome assembly GCA_034780595.1 of Parotoplana pacifica. Taxonomy (NCBI): domain Eukaryota; kingdom Metazoa; phylum Platyhelminthes; order Proseriata; family Otoplanidae; genus Parotoplana; species Parotoplana pacifica. The sequence goes on along the minus strand of JAUYWI010099084.1, from coordinate 19,058 downwards.
TGCTAAAAATGCGCTCGACAATTAGACCTTTAATATCACCTGTATAGTTTGGTCTTATTGCTGACAAAAGCACCACAAATGCAATTTTTACATTAACTTCAATCATAGAAAGAAGCATTGAAATGTAAAAGACCTTTCTCTATGTTTTATAGATTATTCAAAAAAGTATTTGACATTGGTACAGCACACCAAGCTCTTTCAGGTCTTGAACACATTAGATATCAATGGAAAAGATTTGAGAATACTGCGAAATCTATACTGGGATGAAGAAACTGCTATTAGAATAGGTGGTGAACATAATGATTTCTAGCCAATTCAGCTGGTGTACGACAAGACTGTGTGATGTCTCTTGATCTTTTTAATCTGTAATGAAGAAATGATATTGCGTCATATAGAAGATCTAAATGGAGTGAATATATGTACATTTATGTACATATCTACATTATGTAGGTGGTCTAAACATTACAAATACTCGTATACGCTATGCTGATGATACTGTGCTTATTGCTGACTCAGGGAAAAATCTATAAAACATTTGGATGTAGTTGTCGAAAAAGGTGAAGAAATGAGATTAGAATTGAATATTTCAAAAACAGAATGCATGAATATCTCAAAGAAAAAGCACCCTCCCCCTTGTAATCTTTCCAGCAGAGGCAATAACTTCAAACAAGTGCATAAATTCAAATATTTAGGCGATAGTATTACATCTGATGGAAAACACGATCATAAAATTACAAAAAGAAAAGCCTTATCTAAAGAAGCCTTCAATAAGTTGGGTACAATATTGAAGAACATAAATCTTGACACAAAAAATACTGTTTTGAAGACGTATATATGGTTAGTTTTGACATACGGGTATTTGTGCGTTCTAACAAGCAAAATATAAGCCCTGGAGATGTGGTTTTTAAGGATGATAAATATATCATGGACTGAAAGAAAATCCAATCACAAAAAGGCAGATGCAATCTATTAGTCATATCATTAGACATGGTGACTTAGAAAAAATTGCTTTACTTGAGATGATTGCTGGAAATAGAGGCTGTGGCAGACAAAGAACAACGGCCTACACAACTGGGCCACAGAAAATATTACTAGGAATAACGAGTTCACTCATGCTGCTTTGGAAGTTCATGATCGTTGATGCCTGCAACAGGTCTGGCACTTAACCAAACAACCATCAATGCACACATACATATACATATATCAATGCAGCATATATAAATACGCCGTTTTTGTCAAGACACTCTATAGATACTCAATAACCCACATTCTATTGTTAAATGAAGAGAAGTCATTTTCAAGTCAAAATAGAATTTACAACTCGAGTTACACTTGAATTCGAATTTGTATTCTGTTCAAGGTTTCTCAATGATTTCAGAATCGATGTCATACTGTATAATATTTTTTAACAAACCATAATAAACATAGATAATTACAAGAGTGTATATTATTAGAAAGTCATATTCAAGTTAGTCGTAATTACACTGTCATGAAAAATAGAAGGAATAAATCATTGAGAAGTTGAAATTAGAAAGATGTTATAATAAAGATATTTTTTAAAAGTCATAAATAAAAATGTCAAAAAGCAATAGTTTAACGAAATACTTACTGTAATTTTAAACTGATTTAAATGTGAGATACTATTAGGAATGGACAAATGTACGTGTGATTTATAATAAAAACATTAATATGACTTTTATAGATACCTGAATTGATTAAGTTTAATTATTCGTTATAGTTTAATTTTACCATCAGTCCCACTTCACCATCAGTCCTGTTTCAGCATCGCAGAAATATCTGGGGCAATATTATTAAAAAGACTGAGGTAGTAAAATTATTTAATTAGATACTCTGATTGATAACTATGAGATTGATATTAGTGAGATTTATATAAGTACCTATATACTTGTTTGAAGGCAATAATGAAATCGAATATACATTAGATAAATGCTTGCTTTGCATTTTGATTTAATTTAGGTATATCTAAATAAAATAAAAGATAATTAGCCTGAAGCAACAGATTTTATTATTTCTAAATAAAATATTTAAATCTAGCATGAAATTACGCTAATGTTTTAATTAATTCGATATACTTAGGTCTAAAAGTAGATAATGGACTACTAACATTTTAGAAAGATATAACAACAATAGAAAATTACCCAAAATCGATTGTTGCCTTCTATAACAAGTAGGAACATACTATTAATTACATAGGTGTCAATCATAGCAACTTAATAAATAATTTTGACACTCTCAGTATTTTTATATATTACATCATTACCTTAGATATTGGGTACTACGATGGTGAAGTGGAACTTCAGCGAAATGGGAATTAATTGCCGGTGAAGTGGGACTGATAGTACATTGACAGTGCTGTGAAGTGGGAAGAAATTACTGAATGCAATAAACAATAGATATTTTTTCTAAACAATTTTGTAAACAAGACCATATTTTCTGTATATGTATATAGGAACTGATTAGTCGTAACTTTGTCCCAAAGGACAAATTTACGACTAATCATTTGTTTGTTTAGACACAGAAAAAACTATATATTTGTTTGCGGCACCGTCTAAATATATTGTTGACAATAGGTGCTTTTATCATGCTGCTGACTCTGGTTTTTATTTGAGTGCGTAGTTTTCGGTATGTCTACGTCAAAAATTTAAAATGAGTACTTCTAAACTGTCTATAATGGTAGAAAGGTAGCGACTTGCATAGCTTGCGCATTCTTAGTACAATTTATACCCCAAAGGGATTATTAGTAGTACCGATGTCTTCTTCAAATGAGCATTTTTAACGTGGAACTATAAATTAATCAACAAAATCTGTTTTTCTTGTCTTTGAAATAATGCACCTATGCCTAATAAATCTCTTCTCAAGGCTATCTATAAAATCTTATCATTTGAATAAATCAAAAGCACTTTTCAAAGACGGAGTAGCTACTATTATGTGTTTTATTAAATAAAAATAAAGACTGTTAAGTTCCAAATGATAATATCGTTAGTTATTATGAATAGGATATTTCTTTGAAAGTAATGGATTATCACGTGAAATCGATTGCTAATATATTTTTGCATAATGGTTGAAATTATTGAATGTGTTCATGTATTTCACCCATTTAAACAAAAATTAGTACCTTTAGTTAAATACCTACTTGTTAACAATAAGAAAACGTATTGAAAGTTCTGCAGTTTTAAATAGTTGAAAAAGTGTGTTTTAAAACAGCACCACAAAATGTTTATAACCAAAATACTAAATTAAAATATTTTGTTTTCGTTAATTAAATGTTGTTTATATATCAATTTTTTCGAATCTGTTCGCATTTCATATTATTCTACAAAATTTGTTTCTTCAAGAAATTAAAATGTTGGTTTATTATCATCTATTTGATATTTTACATACATGAGCATGGAGAATGGAAAGAAGAATTAACAAAATTTGGTTTGGATACTGATCAGATTAAGCCGCACATACACAGAATACTTGATTCAATAAAAACAATGAACATCATTGCTTTATAGGTATATTCGTTTAAATTTCAGATTTCCAAACGGTTTCTATACATATGATATAAATCAGATAAATCTGCATAAATAAACATTCAATATCAGCATCGGTTTTATCGTCCATTTAATTGGTTATTGATTTAAAGGGTATAGGTAGGTACTTAAATTTAATTATATCATGTGTTTTTATACTAAATTACCAATTTTGTCGATTCTATCTAGGTATTAAAATGAATCAATGAAATTTGTTTTTTCAAATATGTTTTTGTGCCCTAATACATATATATATATAAAACAAGCGTTTTCATTTTCCAATTTTTGCTGGAGATACTTATAATATTTCATTTATTAGTGCGTTATCTGAATAAAAAAATCATAGTTTTAGATGATGAGCACATTTTGTTGGAAGTTTCAATGAAAAAATATTAATGCATCAAATGTTTTTAGTTTTGACACCACAAAGCAGGCGTCTAGTTGGTATTTATTCCGGATTAGCTTTATCAAATTGCAATCAGGTAAATTTTTATCATACATTAATTTGGCGTACACAAATGAATATTATATAACATTTTATGTACTGTGGATACAAAATAAGTGTTTTGTGAACTAAAGTTAAGCTAAAAAGGAAGCATTGACAAAATGATTCAATAAAGTAAAATGTACACCCAACTACAACAGCGTCATTTATAACACAGAAACATAATATGTAGCTAGCTCATGTAAAAAAAAGCACCCTTAAATCAATAAATTGTCCTGCTAGAAAATGTTATACTAACCTGTCACTCTTTATTAAATAGTTGAGATTGTGTAACAAAGCTGCTGTCACTTTTAAATCACGCCAAGTTTCCGGACACTTTTCCTTCGCGGGGGAGCTGGGATAGCTAAATGGTTGAATAATATTAACCGATCTCTTTGTAAGGTATATAGATAACAGTTATATTTTTCATATCAGTAATATTCAAGATTTTTATAACATGATGTACAGGATAGGCACCGTGCTAAGATACTATCTGGTCATTTATGAGTAGTCAATTATTGATTTATTTAAAAAAAATATATTCATTAAAAATAGATACCATTAACGTTTAATTGAAATATGGAAAATGAAAAGGTGAATGAGTTTTGAACAGAATTGCGAACTTATTGGTCACAATTTTAATTAATATCAAATTCTATTTTTCAATGAGAGTGTGAATTCGCTCATTAGGTAAACTTGGGTAAGAGTGTTGGTTAAGTATGTGGTGGTTGGTCATAATACACATTTCGTTCGGATAAATGGATTTGTTTTGATGAAATTTGGCATTTCAGTCAATTGCAGCTTAAACCAACGTCACAGAACAAACAACTAGTGTAGGTACATATCCATAAGTCCGCAATAGTGTGGTTACCATGGCTACCTAGATAGTAAAAGGATAGGACACTGTCAAATATCGTCTTTTTTTACTTCTACCGATGTGATGTTTGCTCCAATTGTCGAACGATCGAATGCAACAAGTGCTGAAGGTCGTCATGAAATTAAAGCTGAACGAGTGAATATAGAAACAATGGAATTTATTAATATTGACAGATTAACTACCATAGATAATTTTATATGTCAGAATCAAAACGAAGTCCTTCCAGGTGATTTCAGGTACCGCCACAACATCCTCTGATGTTTTAGACTCTTGATTGTACAAATATTCCTTGCATAGCGGTCTCGGTTCAAATGTTTATTGATTTTTTTGTTCTAATTTACTTAGTAATGGAAAACTTCGTTTAATGAGCCAATTTAGAAATTTGTTTGCTAGGACAAAATCGCCATCAACTATTAACCATCCGGAACATCATAGTGAACAGTACATACAGCAATTTATTGAAGACAATGACAAAGATCTTATACGACGCTTTAAATTTCTATCCGAACAGTTATCACTATTTAATAAATGTTGCTAGTTCTCCGCTGCTGCCTACAATGTTCTACTTGAATGACAGGTTATTTGCCTCACAAGCTTTAAGACTGTTCCCAGACTGTCAGCTCCATGGAAGCCATCGTTAAGTTCATTGGCTACTCAGCTCATTTAGATTAGTATAAAGGCCACTGCGTTCTGTCAACATACAGCAAACAGAAGTTCATGCAACTATTCTCATGGAGAAAATTCGACATCGGTTCCACATCCATGTGATTCTAACATACGACTTTTTCTTATTTGTGACACCACTCACAACAGGTGAAGACATTCATCTTGCCACATGATGTTACTACGTCTACTTCTTTGCCTTTAACTGCAAAATTATAGAAGACGTGTAAATGATTTATCAACAAGAGATCCAAAAACCTGTGAAAATCACTTACAAGTTAAACAAAAAAGTGTTATGTTCTAAAGGAATACAAAATAGTATCTACTCAGTTGTCACAATCAATGTTTCAAGTGACAATTATTCAAGGCCCTAAATAAATTTTCAAGAAACAGCAGGTGTCTTTCATATATTCTGAAACGATATAGAAATTGTAAATATGAAGACTCATTCTCTGGGTTTGCATAAAATAAATACGATTACTTCTTCCGATGACTGGAAGTTAAACTATCTCCCGCAGTTTTTCACTATACTGTCATACTGGCAGTCTCCTAATCGTTCGGGATTCTGTAAGTAGACGTTCCAACCACTTATCAGAACAACTAATTGTCTCTTCGATTTCTCCAGATACCTTCTGAACATTTGTTATCTCAATTATGTACTGCTTAGTCCAAATTGAACGTTGCAGTTGGTACTGACAATCGTCAGATGGTAGGTATTTTATTTCCACCAAGGATGTGATCGACACTGAAAGAAAGATTTTTTAAATTTATCTTTTAAAGCATTCGAATACTGTCATCAGGAAACCCCACTCGAAAGATGAAAATTTATGATAATGTACAAACGTTTGTTAAAGCCAATGACATTGAATAGCTTCCTTGGATGCTTGATGCTGTTCCAGAAAATCAAGACCTAAAAGCCATTTATAAAGTTGCTGTCTATATATCTCACGTAGTATTATTTTAAAGAATAAATGGTCTTCTCTTGAAAGCCTTTTTGTCAACGGAATTGAAGTTGGCTCGCCACCAGAATTCGAATATGTAAATTGGACATCTTTAATTGTTCCATCCAATCTCTGCTTTTCAATTTATGCTGTAAAGCATTTTCTTTTTTGAGCACCATTAACATGCTCACAAACCGTATTTTTCTTTCTTCTGGAAAGCAATTTCAATAGTTTTCTACCAGTTTTGTTATGTATATGAGGCTGATGACTCCATATACAATAAATTCAACTGCGTTTGTGAAAATGAACTTCATTTTGTTAAAAAAATTTTAACTGTTCAATGAAAAATTTGATAGCTTCACTTCAGATAGTAATAGAAAAATGGCATAACCTATCATCAGCTAGTGATAGTACAATACCCAAATTTTGTTTTTCAATAAAAAATGTAATTGAATTAAATATTTTTTTTAAATATTTTTTTTGTATCTTTGTTATAAGACAGTATTTACATAAAACTTACTTACTATGTATTTATAATAGTTAATAAAATACACACCTGCCTAGTTAGATATAAATGCTGCTCAGTTGTAGTGACACCATATCGGTAAACAGCCAATTTCAAGTGTCCAATCCATTTTGCTATCTAGTTATCCATGGCTTTACCTAACACCATTTCACCATTTTGTATATTTAATAGAAACTAATTTTCATATCCATAAGTCAGTAATAGTGTGGTGTAACACCATTTTTGGTATATATAATAGAAGGTTTAATTTGGTCTGATGGGGCTACTAAAATGAATGTTGTAAAACTTTAGTCTAAAAAGTTGAACTTATTTTCGTCAACCATTTTGTTCTGATTAATATAAAAAATGTAAAATGTTTATGTGTTGGCATGTCTTTGTTCTCAGCGTTTACCTTGAAAAAACGATTGTTTTTTTTATATAGTTTACTAATATTCTTATTGACGCATTCAAAACTAATTTATATTTATATAATCCCAAAAAGATAACATTTTGAGAGCATATTTAGTAACGTATTAAACTATTTTGTTAATGCTGGTAAAAGAGATACCTATCCACAGTAACCGGTATCTTAAGGTGCTTACTACAGCTATCTAGGGTGGTAGTCACTTAAAATGAAATAAAACAATGACGATAAACATTGAATCTCCCAAATGGTCGATAATATCAACACCATATTTCACACTCTATGGCCATCGATATTGATGCGCTACAGATATCTTCATTACTGCAAGTAAATAAGGTCAAGATACTTAAAGCAAACATTTAGCATAGTTTTGAAAGTCTACTATAAAGCAATATAGTACCCACCCGGTCGGAATTGGTAGTGTAAACCCTATATAGCCAGTCCTACTATAAAGTTAGTTCGTTTTATGAAAGTTGTTATTTTTTCTAATAGCCGAGGTATGTGATGGAATCTATAAGCAGATCATTGGAATTTTGCTCCTCAATGTCAGATGAATGTCGAGCTGCTAATCAATCCACATGTGTTTGAACTGCATATTGTACTATAGCTATGGCTAAGACGTTTTGATTCGATTCGAATTATGGCAGCTGTAGCCTCTAATATCGATACGTAAAACCGATCTTAATCGGCAACTCTCCAATCTATATTATACCTCATACCTCATACCTATAACTACGCGCCGGAAATGTTGAATGAATGACCATTTTATAGGTTAGACATAATAGGCAGAAATTATGGGAATATAATGCTGCCGAGATAAACTTTACACGTCAATATTAAGAATTATCACTTGGGGGTACCCAACATAGCCTATAGTGGCCAAGAAATCCTGAATATATGTCGGTAATATAATATAACAGTGATGTGTATTTCTTTTTTTATGTTTATTACATATTAAATAAATAATTGTTGCTGAAGGCAGATAGGCAGATTCATTAACAGACATGAAGTCTTATTGCTAAAACCTCGAGATCTCCGATTGATATATTGCTTTAACAGACAAGTAAAGCCGCCAAGATTTTGCAATATATTTGATACAAACACTTTGTCCTTTTCAAAATGAAGTAGTAGTGCCCAAGGAAGGACTTAGAGTTCTATGTACTTAAATAAAACAATAGGCACAAGGACTACTACAAAGTCAAATTCGGAAAGAGATTGATTTGACTTGTTTCTTTTTCTGCTGTGTGAAATCAATTAGTTTTGCCACTTAATCAAATCAAATATAATAAAATACAACATCTAAGATAACAATAATTGTATATTTGTCCTTAGTGTTTCAATCAAAATTGTGTACCTATATAGGGAAGATTATTTTGTTAGTAAGAATGCTTTGTTTTTTATTCATTATGTTTTTTTCACAGAAAAATATAAAACTGACTTTTATAATGTTATTGAATAAAAAAATGAAAGGTATGTATATAAAAGTATACAAAAAACAAAAACAAAAACAAAATAAAAATATGTAGTTAGGTAAATATTTTTGTATTCTTTTATGTATATGCATACCTTTCATTTCTTTTATTCAGTAACATGATAAAATTCAGTTTTTTATATTTTTCTGGCGAAAAACAATTTTAATTGAAACACTAAAGATGTTGGATTTTATTTTATTTTATTTGAATATGTGGCCAAAATAATTGATTTCAGACAGAAAATATTTTACACAAACCACCAAAAAAATTAAACACAAAATTTAAATATTAAAATACCTACAGACAAAAAATAAAATAATTTTGTTAATTTCAAAATGTGGTCTTTTATAAAATGTAAAATTTTTGATAATATATTGGCACTCTAAATTTTTCTATAATGTGATTCTTGGTCTGTGTAAAATCAGAATTGTGCATCGGATATTGTAAGTTTTTTGGTTTTGAGAATTTTCCAACAAAATAACCTATTTTTAAAAGTAATATATGTAAGTATGCAATTTGGAATACTGATGCGAAAATATAATTTTGTTTTATTCTTTTGAGGCAGTATTTCTATGACACGCAATATTTTTTTCAAAAGACAGAAAACTAGGCATAGGAAATTTAATTGTATTTTGTGTAAAGTTAGGTTAAATAGGTATAAGGCTCTCTGAAATAATTTTTGTTATGTCGCATAGGGATTTCACCAGCCAAGATTAGATTTATTTGTGTAGAAACAAATAAACTGTAAAATTAAAGCAATACTAACGGAGTTATTATCTCGATGTGCTATTTTAAAATCAAACTATCGATTAATTGTCTTTTGTTTCGTTGGACTCAATTAATAAATGCAACATTTGTAGAGTAACTAAAACGCAGTTTTTATATTAAAGTTGACAACGATCCTATTTTAATTTTGTCCCAAATTGTTATATTTATTAGGTTGTATAGATATACCTAGTGCCCTAAATAGATGAACTTGTCATTAATTGCTTATTTTATCTTTTACTTTACTTTCCTGTATATAATTTTATTAAATCCTATCAAATAGTGACATCAGAATCGCTGAAACATGGTTAAAATTTAAGCCAACTTTATTAGTAATATTTTGATTTTATTAGATAATAACTTTTGTGAGAACACTTATCCCGGACAGAGTTGTCTCTATACTTCTGAACTGGCAGCCTTTGAGCATACATCCTGCAGTTCATTGCACCTTATTTTTCATGATTTTATTAGATTATATTGAGTAGAAAAGTTATAAGATCTTCAATGTAGGCTTGGGAGTTTTCCTTATTATGTATTCTTAAATTTTTAACAATTTCCTGAGTACTTGATTATTGGGGCTCAATGGACCAAAAGTCACCGACAAAATGCAAATAACGTGTATCTTATTACTTAATAAAATAGTTACAGAGGGATATGAAAGAAATGTCTATAGTGCTTGTTTACATTTTTAAAATAAAAAAATATAAGTCCTTGTCGTTTATATTTGATTATTATTCATTGATATTTTGTACGAAAAAAATCAAATATTGACTGGCCCAAATTTTGTAGATTTACCCAATGATTTATTGAATAAATTATTGTATTGATAAAATTGTTCCAAGGTGTTAACAACCTGAAGAATAGTTGCTAAAAAATACATATCAATAATACACATCCATAAGTTTATCTTGAAATATTATTGATTATCGATTTTTTGGCGACTCCTAAAAACTTTGAATAACTATCCATCAAGTGCCCCAAAATGGAAATTCGGTAACGGAACAATTGACCGGTTATCTTTTCCACTTTTAAAACAATGAAATCCAAACTGATATTTTGGAAAACGGACATTATTTATGCAGAATAAAAATAAGAAGATGCACATACCTATCCCGTGACCAAATTATACTAGCAACAGATGCGGGGTAATTAGGTGTGTAGTCATTGTCCAGTAGACTGCACACACAATTTTCCACCGAGGGCGCAACACACTTTCCGGTCCCTCGGTTGGAACCGGATCCCATGTGAAGACCTAGTAAGCGGGTCGAAGGAAATGGGCTACCTAGATCTTGAGCATTTTTGCAACGCTGTTTGAGAATGTATACCACGTGTGGGCCTCGAACCAGGACTTTACGATAAGTAGTTCAATACGCTGCTCGTTAACGTATATAAAAAATGTTAGTAAACTTATCGTTTTAATCATCTACTCTTTTAAAGTCTAGTTTTTATTTCTACTTTAATTATGCTGAAACATTCCTACTTGTATCTTTTAGAATTTAAAAAGTTATTCTGCCAATTTTGAGAGATTAATAAATAAAAGTGCTTAGTATCATTAATAGATGACGCACACTATTTTAACCAAGAGATAGAGGTTTTAAAAGTTCATATTTAATCTACCAGCTAATGTGAATTGCCTACAAGCTGGTTTCGAAACTTAGCAGATTTGATTTATAGTTTTCTTTATAAATCAATAAGCAAACGTAATTTTATAGCATTTTATTAATATAAAATGTTTTGATAATATCTCTAATGTTATAAAATCAGATAAAGAACGAGAAAACAGATTAATTATATTTGTTGCGTCTATTTTTTCTTACATCTGGGAATAAGCATTTGCATCGTGTATAAGCTGAATGTTGAATAAAATAGTACGTATGTGAAATAAATTTGTATCTTTGTTGTAATAAAAAATAACTAGACATACATACAATACAAACATAAAAAAGTGACTTAATGAATTAGGTAGAAATCTTAGTTTTAAAAACAATAGTTTAAACATATAGAAATATAAGGGGATACCACTAAAAAATCGTACATAATATTGTCGTAAATAATCGTAATATAAAAGTCGTACATAAATAGTCGTATATAAAAAGTGATATATTTAGTTGTATATTTAGTTGTATTAAACAATCATACACAAATTAATTGTATTATATAATTTAATCATAAAATATAAAAAGTCGTACATAATTTTATATTTAGTCATATACAAATAATAATCATTAAACATCAGTACAGTACACAAATTTGGCGTATAAAGTTATATATTTCTATTTTCTTTATTATAAGTTTAACAATCATACCACACTGTGATAGCTATTCACTGTAAATATAACTAATGTTGATTAATTGCAAAAGTTACATCACGTCACTATCGTAAAATTAAATAACTGACTCAACTAAACTCTGAGATTTAATTACTCTACAAAACTTATCACAATACATTTTACATTGAAATACCCACTTATCACAATACACATTTTACATTGAAATACCCACTTATCACAATACACATTTTACATTGAAATACCCACTAACATGGATTTTTAATAACTAATTGGATCGTTTTTATCGCAATGTTTATACAGCCCCGGCTACTTCTAACGTCACTCTGTCAAAAGATTGAATTCAATATTTGTCGCAATACATCTCCATACTTTATTAGAATCATATATTTTATTTAGTAAACACACTAAAGGGCGTTGCTCATCAATGAATGAGTGGTGGTGCTGAAATGGACCGATAACACATTCTCTGTGGAAGAAGGGAGATGAATGGGGGAAATAGGAGATTCTTCAATGAATAGAGTCTCCTCTGGCGGCGATAACCATCTGAATACGATTAGATTTGTGATCACTTGAGCTGGGATCTGTTGCCATTTACGTTGTGTTTGAGTGCACCTCCAGACGCTGTTGGAGACCGCCCCACAGATTCTCAAGAGGTTGAAGTCTGGTGACTGCGGGGGCCAGAGCAGAACCTCAATACCGTTGTTTTCGAAGAATCGCTGGGTTGTGCGAGCACTGTAACAACTAGCATTGTCCTGCTAAAACCTCTGATCGTGTCCTGGCAGGTCAAGAGGAACCAGATGTTCTTGGAGCATCTGCTGATAGCCAGCTCTATTTAGATTTCCAGCGATTCTGGTGATTTAATCTGGACAACTGAGAGTGAAAGCATCCCACATCTGGATTTTGACGCTAGATGACGTAGTTTGTTTCTATACGGATTTCCGACACATTTTCAGTTACAAATACATCAGAAACGTTTAGTGTGTTTTGGATACTATATGTAGTTTCCAACACATTTTTTGGGATCGCAATATTTTAAGATGTGTCATTCCAATCTTTTTTAGTCATTTTCGTTTCTGTCGTGTCAAAAGTATTCCGTCGTTTTTTTACAAATCTGACGCAATAGATTCTGTTCAACGGACATATTTTAAAACTACATATGCATTTTTTCAAAAAACATTGTCCTCATAGTTTTTCTTCAAGTATTCCGTCTTTTTTTAAATATGTTGTTAAAATAATCATGTTACTATTTTAAAAAAGAACTATTTTTCTATAGACCTGGTAGTACTCAAATTGGAGTAAAATGTGTACACAACTGTTCCACGAATGCTGAATTTTAGATATTGTGACCGGAAAAATTCGTTCATTTCGTAAATTAATTTTCGTATACACACTTAGTTGGTACACAAGGTACCTTGGAAATATTCATTGACAGATAATATTTAAAAAAAATCAAAATGGTGGCCTATTATGTCATCAGGTCCAAAAATTAAGGTACAATATGTATAATTACCTTCAAATTTGGCATGTAGGTCCATTAGCATTCAGTAATACAAATCAATAAATATTTCCCAAAAATATTGATTAACAATTTTTGCCCCCCTCACCAAGATTTTTGCCTCCACAAATATTGATAATCAAATTCTTGCCCCTCCCCCCTAATTTGATAAATCAATCATTTCTGGAAAAAATATTTATAGATTTGTACTACTGATGAATTAGTGGACTAACACACCAAATTTGAAGTCAACCAGACATTTTTTTAACTTAATGACGTCATCGGCCCCTAGCTCGACCCTATATTGACTTTTCCAAAAAATCTGTCAATGTATCTTTCCAAGGTATCTTATGTACCAACCAAAGTGTATACCAATTTAATGATTATTATTTAGTAAATGACCTATGATATGAAAACCACATTTTCCCGGTCGCCCTATCTATCTACTGCAGTTGTCCAAAAGTCTTTTTCTGGATTAATCTAAAAAAAATATTTAGTTATACAGTGCTTTTTGTACATTTTGTTTTGTGTCTTTATTTTGCAATACAACATACTGTTATAAGTAATATGGATAGTTAGTAGAATTTTGTCATACACTTTATATTCATTTATAAAAAAATTATTAAACAATATTTTGGTAGGTACTTCATAATATTGGTGTAATAACAACATAAAAAATGTATACATAGAAGTGTTTTATTACCTAATTATACTTAACAATTTTTTTATAATAAACATCGTTAATGTTTTTGACGCAAATCTTAAAGATACTTCTAGGTATGTTCGGGTGTATATTTTATTTAATGAAAAGCCATTTTTACTACTGTCAATTAGAAAAAACTGTACATTAGGCACATACAGACTTTTTTTAAAAGTGTATCATATGTGCACTCAACTCCTTCGATTGTTTTTTTAACTTTTAATAACTTTGTTTATTCATAAGAATCGTAAAAACCACATAAAAATAGAAGAATAAAAAATGACTAGAATATGCAGCTTATGACAAATTAATGAGAAAAATCTTATTTCACCATTTTTATTACGAATATCTAAAAATGAATGCTCACCTTTAATTAGTACATTTACGATTCTTTATTTCACATTTAGGTAACTATCGGCAAATTAGTAAGTTCCTATTTGGATTCACAATTCGTAGAAAGTACTTTTGCTGGTACATTTTGTGTTTTCTACTTCCTAATTATGAGTTTTTACGATTTAAAAAAAAATTATGATGTCAATACATCATGTTTAAATCACATTCATGTGTATCTATTAGTAGTATATACATCGAAATTTACACCCAGCTAGGTACATAAAATACTGGATGAGTGTAAAGAGATATAAACATTCATATAACTTTAAACACTTATCACAATTATCTCAGTTACAAATACATAATTTTTTTATTAAAAATTTCCAAAACGAATTTGGTTTTGCCTAATATAAGTATAAACTTTAAAAGTAGATATTATCGTGTGTAGTTCGCTTTGGCCACTAATTTCTATTTATAAATAGATAGAAATCGATGGTTTTGACTCTTTAAAAAAAACAACACGGAACTATATTAATTTAAATAAACATGACTAACGACAAACTCATATGAAACAAAATTCTAAATTTTTTTACTTTGGCATAGCAGCCATTTTATTTTATCCATAAAAATTATTAGCACCTTTTAACACAGTAGCACATGCTATTTATAGCTACATATAATTGTGATTACCAATTATCATGTAAATTTTACTTTTACAAGAACGATAAAATTATCCACAATTGAATTATTTATTGATATAAATTAACAAACAAACTATTAGTAGTTTTATAAATATAAAATTTAACTGTTTCTTTTTAATCTATATGACCTCACTTTATTCATGTTGCGCGCACTTAAATATTACCATAAAAAATTAATGAAGGCATAGACTAATACAAAGTTTTAAATGTCTAAAGAAGATCCAAACTAATAGGTATCAGAATGGGTAGGTACATACATTTATAATGTATCTAATTTTATGGACCAATATGTTTCTTAATAATCAAATTTATAATTTAAAAAAAAATTATTTAGCATCAATTAAACTTTAAAAAATTTGTTAAGGAATTGGATAAATATCGGTATCCCTCACATTACATCTGCATAATCTTTAATGTCATTTATTCAATATTTGACACATAAAAGATTATTATACTTGTTCGGCAAACAACACCAAAGCCTAAAACATACCATGTGAAATGTTGTGTTGCCAATTCACAATTCCGCCCTGCGCATCATGCATGCATATATACATGCTGTAATTAACCTATCGAAAGTCCTATAACTGTTTGTTAAAGTACACCATGTGCATCACCGTTCAGTAGATGTGGAAGACAACTGCCAGCAAGACTTAAAACGTACAACTTGCGATTGTCACCAAAAAAGAAAAGTAAAAGAGCTGGCTGTGTAATAATAGTTGAAATAGATTTATTTTCCTTATATCTTCTTCGAATAGTTAAGTAGAGTGTCCATGTCCAGAAAATGAATGTTATAGTTTCATTATACATATGTATCTATTAGTCCCTAATGTGCTGTCCGATGATAAATGGACATACTCTTCTATTTGTCTCTAGCCAATATATTAGGTAATTGTAACCGGTTTCTGTATTTTCAAACAATTATTAATGACAATCAACATTTAAAATTTAAAACAGCTGATCTTTTTTCAGATGCTTCTATGCCCAGCTGATTAAGAACATTACATGGACACATGCAACTTAATAATAGTTTACATACATACCAGAGGACTTGTATTATTTATGTATTTACTGCAAGCAGTATCAATGTAGAGATATATTAATTGTAGGTACATCTTGAATATTTTAAAAATAAAATTCAGTAGGTATACATAATATAAACATGAATTATTTCTCAATATAAGGGTGTGTATATGTTAGAACAAATTTACAAAATCAACAATTATGCATAATCACTGAACAATTATGGAAAATTGTTGCGAAATCAACAATTTTGCACAATTGTTGATTTTAAAATTTATTTATTTTAAGTTTATTATTCTTAGGAATTAGGTAAGGTGTAGGATTATGTATAGCACCATGCTTTGGGTGTTAGCTTAGGTTTAGAATTAGGGAGATGTGAATACAACAAATGCTTATTGATCGTGAATGTGTTAGAACAAATTTGCGAAATCAACAATTATGCATAATAGTTTATTTCTCAAATTTGTTCTAACATAAACATTATTGAGACATAACATTGAGAGTACGATATCTGATAAGGAATATGTATTCTTCGGTCAATCTTAGTTGCTTTAAATGTATTTTATTGCATCAATATTATCAGCATAATATTTAAATCTGTAAAAACCTGAGGTATGACCTAAAATAAGTATTCAGATGATTAGAATACATTTGAAATACAAAAACATATGATAAAAGTGGTAACCTCTGGGGCCAACCTGCCCATATGCATACATGTAAAGTTCTAGCTGATTGAAAACATGTTTTTGAATAGCTTTAGGTTAAGTTTCTATCAGATGCAATTGAAAGTTAAGTTCTAGAATGCTTCCCTTTGTCACAACAATATGATTATAGCTAGATTGGCGGCCATTTTGAAATATGACGTCATATAAAAATAATCCCTCGGTGAAAGATGTTCTTTTTTATCATTTTGTGTACTGTAGGACCCAGTAACAATGCAAAATTGACTTGGTAATTTTTAAAAGTTACACCGCCAGGTCTGGCACATTGTCTGTAATTCTATTTTCAATTTCTATGACTACTCTGTCTTTGAATATGTTCTATGCTTAATTGTTACTTTTGTTATTCCTTCTTAATAACTATTATTTTTACCCGCTTCCCCGAGCTTTATGACCTTTTGTTACCAAAATATGCTGTTTCGGGCCAATCATCTTTTATTCTATGTAATATCCTTAGAAGCAGCTGCGAATAGATCAGCTGTTTTAAATATTGATTGTCATTAATAATTGTTTTCAAAAATACAGAAACCGGTTACAATTTCCTGATTTATTCCCCACAAAGTTTTGATTATTCCAAAAGTAAAATTTTACAATTATCATACATAAAAATTAAATTAAGTATTGGGTGAATAGAAGAATATAAATCAGAGAGAGAGAGAGAGAGTGAATAAGGAGAAGAAAGAATATAGTCCAATACCGAAAACATCTAAAGACTGAAGGCAGCAAAATTTTACGAATGACCTACTAAGAAGGAACGAAATTTTACGAATGACCTACTAAGAAGGAACGAAATTTTACGAATGACCTACTAAGAAAGGAACAAAACTTTTACGAATGACCTACTAAGAAAGGAACAAAATGTTTTATAAGAAATTTAATTACGGAGTGAGTAAAAATATTTCACTAAATCACTTTGTTTCTTATTCATACCTTCCAAGTCTCACAATATAATATTCTTAATAGACGATCATTGATGTTCGACGTTATGATGGAGAATAGTTATGTCATGGTTGTTTAGCAGTCTCAACTAATCTATTATTTCCAAATTTGTGTTGTTCGATATCACTTCGATGTCCTGTAAATCTATTTAGAGAGATCTGAATTCAAAATTTTAGTTAACAGAAAAACTTCCAAACAAAACTCTACTACGATATTTTTAAAGTTCTTCAAATAGCATTGTTTTGGATATTAACATTAGTATTATTAATAATAATAATTTGTCTTTGATCTGTTCAGATAAAACTATTTTTACTCGACGCTCAAACGAATTCTGAACCCTTTTTATCAGTCGTGGTTACCCATCTTATTTAATTGATAAAGCCATTTACAAAGTTCTTCAAACTGAACGAGAAAAACGTCGTTAATAAACATGTTCCAAGCGTAGTTACCTGTCATCCTACGATAACTCAATTACCTTTGATTATTAATAAAAATAACAACAAACTTATTAAAGATACTAATAATTCTATTACTGAATTAAACTGGGCACTTCCTGAACCTCCTCCATTTGCTTATCGTCAATCTTATAAAGAACTGAAAAACCATCTCATTAAAACTAAAATAATTGCGGCTACTAAAACTAAAATGTGAACGAAATAGATGTAAAACTTGTCATTTATTTAACGAAAACAATTCTTTTATCAATCATATCACCAATAAAACAATTAACATAAAAATGGTGGAAACTGAAATTCTACAATATGGTCTACGTCGGTCAAACTGGCAGATCTCTCTCAGACATTGCAATGATATCAAACAACAAATTCGGAAATAATAGAGATTAGTTGAAACTGACGGATAATTATTCTCCATCATAACCACAAGTGGAACATCAACGATCGTCTAGTACATTGTGAAACTTAGAACTTTAAATCCACAAGGTAGTGAAATTCTTTTACTTTGTAATTTAATTTCTTTTATAAGTTTTTTGTTCCTTTCTTATTAGGTCAGTCGTATTTTTTTTGGTTTTGGACTATATTATTTCTTCTAATTATCTCATGGTTTATATTCTTCTTTTCCTCACACATTTTATTCATCAAAAACTTGATAACACTCCTAACACCACAGTCAAATGTGTATTTCTTGACTACTCAAGTGCCTTCAACACTGTACTTCAAAACCAGCTACTC